>CAJQZP010001414.1:0-39250 GCA_907164705.1 Parnassius apollo | reverse complement strand
GCCTAAATAACTAATTCATTTCCAATATGATTAATATAAAATGTAACTTATATTGCATACCTGAAGAAATATTATTCCTTATGCCCCATTTACATTCAGCCCGTTTGGGCAGGGAAGTGAGCAGGGCAGTGGGCAGGGCAGTATGTAAACAGGCTACTCGCGCTGACACTGCCGCTGCCGCTGCCACTGCTCGACGATCCTTCAAATGTCGGTTTTTCGTGCGGAAGAAGTGTTCACATTCAGCTCAATCGCTCACTTCGCGCGAAGCGCCTGGATGAATGGACGTGCGTGCCGTCTTGTTATTAAATAAGTACGATCTACCAAAATGCCTTTCGAGCGGAATAATAAAAATACAATAAAGTTTTTAGAACTGCTGGAATCAGAAAAAACTATATGGGATTTCAACGATAAAAACCACAATTCATCATCTTCTACGTATACGAATTTTCTTTTAGAGATAACATAGTACCCATGTACATAATTAATTATAAATTCGCCAAATTTATGATATTAATATAAAATTTAGTTTAAGGAATTAATGAACATTGACATTTTATTTCTAAAACGATTAGTAACTCATATTGATTATTTATTTATTAAAATGTAAAATAAGTTAAATGGTAATATTTGCATAATAGCCTGAGATTTTTAAATTATAATTTTATTATAATTAAAATTATGAATTCATTTATACTGTAGTGTAATTATTAAAATAATAATAGTTTAATTAATCTCAAATAATATTTAGTATTATTTATGTAACAATAATATAATAATTCAATTAATAATCATTTATGAACAATTTACTGTATAAGAATTCAAATAGAGTGGATCTGTATAAGTATTTAATTGTTCATAATATTTGAATTCAAAAATAATGTTTGTACCTAACTTTTAAGCAATGCAATAATTTTAAAATGTAACACACACACAGGCCGGTTTGTATAATTAGCTGTATTTCATATCATTTTTGCATGCCAATTATGGCAAAACATGTCAGTTCCACGTCGTTGATCATCTTATGTACCATGTTTTTAAGCAAATAAATTTCTATTTATTATCTTTTCTTTATTCTATCTGTCTATCTATCTTCTTTTGAACATCATATCGTTTTAAATTATTAAGATAATTTTGTATTGCAAGAAGACAGCGCGGACGCTGTAATTATTTCGACGTCTGCCATAGTCGAAAGCCGAAAGTGATGTGAGTGGTAGGGCAGAGTGTAAATACACACTTCCCGCGATCCTGCTACGGCAGTATTTAGCGAAGTATTGCCGGCAGCGCGAGGAGCAGTGGTAGGGGCTGAATGTAAATGAGGCTTTATGGCTCGGCCACACTATGCTCCTCGCGCTGCTCATCGCTTTGCTCTTCACGCTGCCGCGACGTTGCCCGTCTGTCCACACACCGCTCCACTCGAGCAATTAGTCGGGATGCTTCGCACTGGGTCGCTCGCGTTTAAAACATAATGAATGTTGAAACTGTTGCAGCTTGCGAGCTATGTACATTTATTAAAGCTAATTATATCAATGTCATAAAGAGAAATATACTTTGTCGTCGTCGAGATAGCTTTTTTTATGTATATTATTTACTTATGTAATAATATGACTAAATGAAAATGATAGTTACACTATTTATGGTTTTTAAATGACACGTGATGTGCTTCCGTAACGAGCGCTTGATACGGACTTCAGTTTGCGCGAGTAGCTGGTCACACACTCTCTTTTGACTTGCGACCAAAAAACCGACAAAACAGGGAGCGATGGGCATGACGAAGTGCATGACGTGTGGCGTGACGAGTATTGTGGCCACACTACGTCTTTGCCTCGTTTCTAGCTTACTTCCCCTGCCACTCACTCTTTTTACGTGGTAGAGCCATACTGCAGTTATATTAGTAGTATAGTTACAGCACAAATGGGTCGGCTCGACCGGGTAAGGACCACGCTCTCACAGAATACCAGCGTCAAATAGTAGCTTAATGCTGTTGTATTTCGTATGGTGAGTGTAGAGAACCGGATACCCTTTTTACTGGAAACGAGACATTCCATCTTAGTCCTCACGGGTGACAACGCATCTGCATCTTGATTCGTAATCGAGGACAGACGTAGATGTCTATGGGCCACATCAACCTCTTACCGTCGGGTGGACTGTGTGCTCGTTTGTCACCCTATCCCATAAAAAAAACTGTGGCCGGGGGGTAACTAGTTAACTTCCCCTCTCCCATGCAATCCATAGCCGACCCATTTGTGCCACAATTGCAACATTGCTTTTCACATATCGGTCATTATTCATAAATTATCGTTATTCTTATATCACAAAAGCCTACTGAACTTGGGGAGCAAAAAGTTGTTATTTTTAATATCAAATTATTATCTTTATCAAAGGCTTCATTCTAAAAATTAGTTCAGAACAAAATTTGCAGAAAAACCTCAACTATTTTCCAACATTACTTCAAATAGGTCGAGAAGTTGTTACCTCTAACTCCGTCCTGATTGGACCATAATTTTCTTCTCAGACAGGATAATCTTTTTTATTGAGTGCCAAACGAGCATATAGTCGACCTAATCGTAAGTGCATCTTCATCTAAAATGCAGATCCGCTGTCACCTCTGAGAACAAAGATGGGATGCCTCGTTTGAAGTGAAAAGAATCCCCCGGTTTTCTAATAGTCCGAGAGCTGGTAGAAATTTTTGGTAGATGTTTGAGGCACGCTGAAACTTGTCCAATGCTCCTCCTATAATACCTAAACATAGAATCACAGACCTATCTGAGGAGTAGCGGGGCTTAATAAATTCTTATATTTTTAAAGATACGATTTTCGCTCAAAATATCCTTGAGGCATTGCGGAGATTTCACACCATTAATTTAATATTTATGGAGTGAAAAATAAATAAGCCAGATTATTTTGTTGGGTCTGGTTTCCTAGTTGCTTAAAAAATTTTGCAAAAAAGTTTGGAGAAATTATTTGACGCACGCTGAAATTTTGATAGGATATTATTTATAATAAAAAAAATAAATATTTATTAAAAAACGGTATACTCTCATCTTTGAAATGGTTAATAAAAAAAACCGCTTAGCTGCTTCAGTACTAGTTTGTGAATTTCAATGGAAGTTCTTTACATACCTTCAAGTTACTTTACATAACAGGAATGTAGGATTTCTTAAGTGGTTTTTCTACAGTGGCTTTGGTTGACCTTCTTCAGTTCCGTTTTTATTGTAAGCCGTAATGTTGTATATAATATTTCTAATACAGTTAAAAACATTTGTTTCTTCGATATGGTATTAAAAGTAACCTGTATTAATTTATTGAAATTACATTTTACTCAGATGTTTTCACTTTGGCCTTAACAGCCTTACATAAAAATTCTATTGACAGTGGTTAATTTTTAACACTATATCAATTAGTAGTTCTTTGATGATTTGCTTGACCACGAAAATATAATAACCCAGCAATTATACACTACTTTAATTAACAATGTTAGCGGAGACATAAAGTATAATGAAATATTTAAGTCGAATGTTTATCTTTTTTCATGGTTTTTATGCTCGATGTTTTCTAATATAAGTAAAATTTTTCGTAATTCGAAATGTCTTTGATATTAACACCAATACAGATACACTACTCACTTCACACTTTCAGCATCAATAAACTTAGTAATAACGTCACAGGTTCTACCAAAAAACTTTGCGAGAGCAGTATTGATTATGATCAATACTATTGACTTTTCCAAACCCTAATCGTTACATGGCGGTTGGTGTTGGCAGCCCTGTTCATCGCTTGTAAGAGGAAAATGATTGATTGATTTATATTAAATATGTACAACGTTTATTTTTCGTTAGGGTGGCAAAAGGTAAATCATATCAACATATCAAAACATAATATCGTATGATGTAATAAATGCCGTACTATATTTATATTTATTGGCTGAATTAAAGATATATTCTTTACGTAAAATATATATTTGGTGTTTTTTCGCCGCATCAGAAGTTTCGATGGTAGTTGTCTATGGTTTGACAGAATGTCTGTTCAGTAAGATTTAGCAATTCAACATGAATCCATTGACTTATATATTACAAGCGTAAGGACAGGGCCAACCGAACAACAAAAACGGACCAGTGCGTTGGCCCTAAAATTCTAATAAGTTTAGGGCCAACGCGAATCGGTTGACAGTAGTGCGCGCGCATGACAGATTTGCCTGTCACAAATATGTCTAGTTGCGTGGTAAAAGAATGCAAAAATTACAATACAAATATTAAAAAGAAACATGGGATATCGTATCATCGGTAAATAACCTTATATTAATTTTGTTATAATTAAATTATTATATAAACGCATTTTTAAGGTTTTATTTTACAGTTAGTTCAGGTACGTTACCAAGATTATGCCAGGGTTGGCTTCAGACCCTCAAAAATATTGTATATGGAAAATAAAATTATACTAAATATTTTAAAAATTATATCACGTTTGACGTTTCATGTTTCTTTTTTCCCATGTGTCGGGATTTTGGCGTCATGTGTCTAGTTTATATATACGTTTCGGTTTTTGACGGTTTTATTTTTATTTTTGTTTATTTTTTATCTAAAGAACTCAGTGTAAGTTAAATTTTGAATGTTGGTACCTAATATATTTTATATTCAATAAATACAATACTAAGGTTAAAACGAAAAGAGTACAAAAGAAACCATATCTGCTTAATTGAATCTGAAAACCTGATCATAAAATTTTTTTAAATTCTGATAACTTCTGGAGCATAGAGTTTTTATCGTGGTAGCCCCTCATTATAGTTGTATCAAGGATGCAACATAAATGCATCGATCGAGCATAGATTGACCAGAAAGCGAGCTAATTCCGATTTTTTTTAAACGCGGTACATGAGTACCCCATACAGAAATACACAATACAGAAATTCTTGATATCGTAGGGTTAACATTAAAATGTAAAAGGATCCAATAATAATACAAGTCGACCTTCAGGTACAATTATGGTATTTTTGCTTAGTATTATTAAGATACTATGTACTACAAACTATGAAAATAATGGTACAATTAGGATAATTATACTATGAACAACCTGGTTACGCCGTGTTTTGATATGACGTTTGCGTTATGACAGATGCGCTACTTTTTCTTGTATAAAAAGTTATGAGTAAAATATTTAGATGGGCCTATCCTTCTTTTAAAAATCATTGCATGAATCGTTTAATACCAGAACAACACTTCCAAATTGTGGAAATTTACTTTAAAAAAAAAATCTTTCCGCGTAGTTCGTAGAGGACTTTGTCCTTTTAACGGTCAACATAATCGGCCTAGTGCAGTTCTTGGTCGCTTTTGTACTAATTTTACAAGACAAAGAAATGTGTGTACCGAAGAGAATATCGCTGCTCTAGCACGAAGTGGTAAAGAAGACTCTTTTTGTTGGCCTTTGTCTTGTCTTACATCCGACAAAAGTTTTTGTATTTTAGAATTATAATCTGGCGTATCCATGACCGTGGCGTTTCCCTTATCTGCGCGGAGAATCGTTAGTTCTGGTTTATTGCGTAGGTTCTTTAACGCTATAAATACGTCTTTGGGAAGATTCGGTTTACGCACTGAACATCGACGTAACATAGACGAAATGTCTTGACGTGATGATGATAATATAAATTCTATTATATTCAGCTCACAATGGAGTTAGAGGCAAACAATTCTTTAGCTTTTCTAGATGTGTTAGCAATTATCACACACATAATAAAGAATCCTGATAACACCTTGAGCCGTACTGTGTATAGAAAAAAGACCCATACAGATAGATATTTAAACGGTGATTCTCACCATCATCCTTCACAGTTAGCTACTGTGGGTAAATCTTTGTTTTAGAGAGCACGAGGGATCTGTGACAGTAAACACCTGGCTGCCGAGCTCCAACACGTCAAGCAAGTTTTGCATGACAACAAGCTTCGGGTCCCGCGCCTACGTCACAATGAACGAGTGAAGCCGGCCACAGTCGAGCGTGTACCTGCTGTACTGCCATATGTTAGAGGAGTCACTGACAAGATTGGCTACATCTTGAAGCGCGCTTCCATCAAAACATACTTCAAGCCGCCGAAGAAGATTGGTCAGTTTTTAGCATCAGTCAAGTGTAACGTCCCTCTGCAAGATGCAGGAGTGTACAAGCTTGATTGTTAATGTGGTCTCTCCTACATAGGACAAACTAAAAGATCAATTAAAACCCGCTTTAAAGAACATATAGCTGATGTGAAGAATCGACGCTCCGGGAAGTCTGCAGTCTGTGAACACGTACAGGATCGCCCCCCGTCACTACATCAGATTTGATAGACGACAAATCCTCGCTAAAGAACATCGATTCCTTCCAAGGACGATTCTAGAGGCTATTGAAATCAAAAAACATCCTAATTTCAATAGAGAAGATTGCTGGGTGCTACCATCTGCTTGAGATCCTATAATAAATAAAATTAAATCCCAACCCAAGCATACAACTGCAAGACTTCAAGATACCATAAGTTCATAATGCGTAGATCGGAACAAAAGTTAAATTTTAATCTATGGTACCCGCAGTTAACTATGACATCTGGACGTTGAACATCTCAGCCCCCCCCCCCCCCCCGTAACCATGGGTGCTGTAAAGCGCTCGAAACGTCGGTTATTTAAAAAGTTAAATATACGCGATAAAATCCGTAAAAACTAGTATTATTTCAATGTGTAGTGTTCGCGTGAATATAAGAAATCATTATGTCTTTCCTTCTTTTACAATTACATCTTATAAAGCCCACTGTTGAACACAGGAATCCCGCATACATTTCCTCATAGGGGGATTTTCTATAGCTATCACGCTTGACAGGTGGGCTAAAAACCGCAGTTTTTTTATTATTTTATGTCATATCAGCAAGATGCTGCCTATCTTTAGCTTCAGTTCCTCTCTCTATTCTTCTTTTTAGCTGACTGCAAAAAAAGAGGATGTTTTTTGTATGTATATTACGCGATATTTTCGATAATTGTTTACCAATTTTGATGATTAAAAAAATAATTTATACTTGAGGAGTAATCCCACATAAATTTGGAGAAATATTAATAAATACCCTTAAGGGTGGTGAAAGAGGTGATACATTTTTAATGTAAATAGTGGGTAGGTGGTGAGCATCTTTTCTGCCTAGGAATCAGTCTTAGTGGATGCCATCCTTTACGCTAATTCTGTCCACAAGCAACTGTGTGTGCACTGTAGTAGTCCCAGTTAGAGATAAAGAGAACCAGAATAATTAATATAAGGATTTCTACCTTGGCCCTCAGAGGTGACAACGCATCAGTAGCTTTTTTATTTGAAGTTGGTTGCATGTATCCCTAGGCTGTAAAAACCACTCACATCAGGTGTGAGTTCAGATGTGGTCTTTAAATTTGGCAAGACATATCATTTTATTTGATTTCACAAATCTTAGCAAGTGATTGTGTAGGTGTGCTGCGCACACACATACACACGTGTATATTTGGCAATGTTGTATTGTATCTATATACTTAGTGAATAAGATTTTTCAGTTAGTCACTAGTTGCCCGCCAACTGTATAGCACGTTCCTCTATAATAAATATTAACAAAAGTTATTCCATTTTTCATTATGGTCACCAATAAGGGTCCCTATGGAGTCAACTCTTAAACTGATGACCCCGACGTGATAAACGTGACCGACGTGCCCGACGTGATATTAATTCAGTAGTGGGCAATATTCGCGTGTGTTGCGATCGGACGGACAATTTATACAGCAACATGAGTGCGCGGCTTCCGCCAACGCCACAGAACGTGCCGCCCGTTCAAGACATCCAGCCACCCGCGCCAAAGCCTATTATGGCGCCAGGTGTAGATTCAGTGTCTCTCCAGTCCCGACTCTCAAACTTTTGGACGGACCAGCCGCGCGTATGGTTCGTACGCACAGAAGCTATCCTCGCACCTCAGAGGATGAGTGATGAGGCAAAGTTTGACCTGGTCGTGTCCAACCTAAGTAAGGAGGTCATCGCGCAATTGACGGACACATTACTATACCGCTGGACAGCACTTTCAGCTCGCCTGTCACATGGGTCCTGGGTGGAAGAGCTACCCACAGTATTACTTGGGCTTCGCGCGGCCGCCCGCAGCGACTCAGGGGTTAGCACCGCCGAGTTAACGTTCGGACGAAACTTACGTCTACCGGGAAAGTTTTATGACAGCTCTTCGAACAACCGTAACGTCAACGACTATTGTTTAGTGGATAAGATTAGAGATACTATTCGTAGTTATAAGCCTACATACGACGATTTCCGTAACTGTCAAAGTTTTTTTTGTGCACAAGGACTTACATAACTGTGAATATGTCTTTATTAGGGACGATTCTTAGATATTTAAGTTGAATGTAATTGTAGAGGTATTGTGTTTAGTAAATTGCGTATACTGCAGTAGGTTCTAGGTAGTTAGTTTAGTTGTAATGTATTTAATTTCATTTCATTCGAAATACTTCCTTTGTGAAAGCATTAGTGCGAAAAATTTTAAGATTTTTACTATGGGTAATTTTCAAGAAAACCAGTTATTGTTTCTCAAGCTCAGAATACTGTAGAGAATAAAGTAGATAATTTTCAAATATGGTTATATGTGATAGCCAGTTTTATGAGGGCGATAATTTTGTACACTGTTTGAGTAAAGTTTAATAAGAAGTTCAAAAGCTGGCTTCGCCGTCAAGTGTTAATGGCAGGCGTTCCAATATCGGGCCAGAATATGGGTCAGATTGGGTCAGATGATAGGTGCTTCTAGCACCAGTCTGCGGCACGCGCCCGCGCCCGCCGCGGCAGTCGCCCCTTTCGCGGGGGTCACAGTACAGCCCTGCGCACAAGCGCATTAGCAAGTTTTTGTTGTTAGTTTTAAGTTTTTGTTTGTATTCATTGTATAGTTTTAACCCGTAAGCTCTGACAGCGCGCGACATGCTGTACTCACGTTCGCTCAGGACCTTAATGGCGGGAAAATTTGTAAGTTAGAAATTTTTTTGCTATATTGCAAACTTTGCTATATTTTCACTTTGAGACAATATTTATGGATAAAACTTACAGGAATTCTTGTTGAATGTATAAACTATCGAATAAAATTATTTTTGGTTGCTAGAAATTGTAATAAAATACATAAATTACCCTGTATAGCATAGTAGTAGTATATACTTCAATTTTAGTGACAAAATTACTACTAATTTGAATTCTACACTTTTGTTTTTGGAGAAATTTATATGAAAATGTTTGGAAATATGTATATTTTTATGTTTTATGTGTTTCCATTCATTACTCATACCAAAATATTTAAAATATATTAAAGTGTAAAATGTAACTATTTTTACTTACATTTTACACTAAAAATAAATGAGAATTTGAAAAATAACACATTTATGACCCAACCGCCAAAATGGGCCTTCCGGATTTTGAAGTACTTTTGGCAATTATTTTTCACTTTTTATACCACAAATTATATATCTACGTGTTTACTATATTACAAGGAATATAAAAAAGTATAATACTTTCGTTTTTAGTCCAGACACAAATATAAAATTCTACAAAAAAGACGGAGCACCTTCATCAAAGCGACACGTGGAACGCCGAAAGTTCAGAGTGATTTCTTTTTTTTTTTTCTAAGAAACATTGCCAGGTTATGGTTTAAAATAAAAGAGCATATCTTTGTCTTTGATACTATTATCTATTGCATAGTGTTTTTGGTTTTGTTTTAATTCAAAAATTTCTTTTCCAAAGGGTAGTACTTGTGGTACACATGTATATCTCGATCGAGCGAGCGTAAGATGTTTATGTCTGGTACACATGTGTAGACTGATCGACTCTACAGGAGTTTTTTTATTATTCATTTTTTTATAAAGGGGGAAGTATTGTAGATACATTGCGAGGAGTATGACATAAGAATTCTGGAAGTTCTTCATAACACTGGACCAGTGGGGCCTTTTTAACTTCCCAGTAAGAAGTTTTATGTAACATATTATGTACGTATGTGTATGTATGTTAGTGGTTAATTTAGCCCGATTGTCAGTTTTTATTGAATAAAAAAGTGTAAAATACATGAGTGTGATGGCAACCTAACCTAAACAAAGAATGTATTGCTCCTATAACTTCCATTTTAAATAAAACAAAAATACGAAATATGAAAAATAGGTTAAGTGAAGTACTAAAAAATTGTTAACAATTTATAATAAACGCTTTTTATTTACGAGTATATAATAGAAGCAAACGAGCACGAGGCCCACGTGATGGTAAGTGACTACCGCCACCCATGAGTATTTGCAACACCACGGGGATTGCGATTGCCAGCCTTTTAAATATGAGTAGGCTCTCATCTTAAAAAAATTGCTGGTGGTGAATTCTACAACGGAGCGTGAGGAAGATTTGGTAAGCCGCACAGTGGTGGACCACCCATCATCCAGATAGTGTTGCGATGGTGAAATTTATCGTCACAATTTTTTCACAAAAAAAATTGTGGCCAAGCGTGTCAACTATGGCAAATATCCCTAAGTATGAGGCCATCTATAGAGTAGACCTTCAGCAGTGAACTTTTTGGATAGGCTGTAATGGAAATGGTTATTATGGCAAAGATGGTTTATACTCTATTATTTTTAGAACAGTCGTAGCGAATATCACCATGCACCTCGTAACAGTTTTAATGTTTCTCGAAATGACGAAACCCTCATAGATAAGAGTGTATATACCGTAAAGAAACCGTAAGAGGTACCTACCCCGGTAGTCTGCTGAGACTGATAAAGCAACACGCTTTTGAAGTTAGATTTTATTTTATTATTATTTGAGCATTGGTATCTATATAGTTTTCTCATCTGGTTGGGTTCTATAAATATATAATTATAAATTAAAATGAAAAGATAAATATACATAAATATAATTAAAATAAAATAAATACAAAAATACATAAATAAATAAAAGCCCAACCAGATGGAAGCACTCGGCAGGGGAGACCAAACGGCCGAGGGTTAGGAAGAAAGGGAAAGAAACCGGCGGACGATGCGGGCGGTATCGAGGAGCACCGCCTTCTGCATTTGAGCCCGGAGCGGACCGTCACGGAGTCCCAGTCGCCTCAGATGATCCGAGAGGCTGAATGGGATTAGCCTATTCGCAGAGACGATTACGTCGGTCACCTCGTGAGCCAGGTCCAGATATTTTGTTCGTTTATCTGTTTCGGCTTTCACGAGATTCTCGTCGTACGGAATAATAATGTCGACCAAAAATATCTTTGACTATGCCCGGTCCATCAGCACAATATCAGGCTTATTCGCAAGAATAGTCCTGTCCGTGATGATGGCCCGGTCCCAGTAGATCCTGGCGCGGTCATTTTCGAGCACGGCTTCCGGCAAGTACTTTTGATACGGCAATTTCCGGTCCACGAGACCGTATTTCAGAGCGTGCTCTTGGTGTAGAATTCTGGCTACTACGTTGTGCCTGTGCAAGTACTCAAAGTTAGAAAGCGCCGAACAACCGGAGATGACATGCCCTATTATTTTATTATTAAGAGTATTATTAATAAGTTATACATTGACATGTCTTGTGTATCAACGCCACATCCTGGTGCATTTTGAGTTTCTGAGACCACTTCAGACACTATATATATTTTGTTGTATTCGTATGTTACTGATGTTGCCATCTGTTGGTATAATGTCATCATCTGTTTTTAGTCCAAGATCTCCACTACTCATGTTTAAATTGTTTTCTTCTAGTATTTTTTTGTATTTTCTTCGTTATTAGAAAATAAGTGATTTTTAACTTGTGGTAAAACTGTACAAATTTGTTTTAACTGCAGAATTTTCCGTTTTTTGCTGTTTAAGACCATTTGTTTGCTGTTTAAGATTGCTGTTTTTTCGAGTTTAAATTATCTATTTTAGCATGCACTATTTGTAGTTGCTCCTGTAATTTTAACATTTGCTCTTTGTAACACTCACAGTCCTCGTTATATAACTGTGCAGTGGATAAATTTGGTGAGCTTCTTGCTAGATAATCTGAGTTGGTCGATATAAATGACATGTTTGGTGATTCATTTAATTTTTGGTCTTTTGAGAACGAAAGGTAACATTTTGGTACTCCATTTCAGTCTTTATTAATTTCAAGTCTTTATTTTATTTCTGTATAGTAATGTTATTCAGTGCCCTCTTTCGGCTAATCACAGTACTATATTAGTATTTTAATATCGATCAACTGTGCTAGTTCAGCAATACGTCGATAGATGTCGTACAATATTTTTGTTTACGAATGAGTTGACCGGTTTTTGAATTTTGTAACGATTTATATCTGTGCCTCCTGTGATGAGTGATTTAAGTTGAGTTGTACCCTTTTTGTGATTTTAACATGGGCATTATCAGAAAATAATTACGATTTTTTTGGGTCTAACTCACGTTTTTCTATCTGCTATAGTTTCGGAGATAATTTTGTGCAAATTGATATAACTGTCCAGAATTTGACAAAAAATTCGTGAATATCGATATTTGTCAAGATGTAACCTCCATAAGTAATCACTCAATGCACTATTTTTCGTACTTCATGATTTAAATGTGATTGTATTCAATTTCACATTTTATTTTTCAGTACAATTATCGTGAATATTGATGTGCCTAGAGTCATATCCTTTTGAACCGATTCTTTTCGATATGCCTAGGGTACAAATGGACATATACCTACCGATTCCAATGTGAATTTATGAATTTTTTTGTGAAAAGTGATACATCGTGAGATAAATCTTTCTACACAAATCTGTTTTTATGTGTAAACAGATATAAATGTAATTGTATTTAAAAGTCAAACCAATTCTAAAAATATTTATGTAGAACTATTATGTGCTAAATGATACGAGTGTAGGTAGTGTGGGTGCGCGGAGGTGAAGCGCCGCGTGATCGGGGATGCGCGGGACTTGGAGCCGTATTTTGAGTTTTGCTCGTGCTTTCCGCCCGCAGTGTCGCTGCGGCATTGATGGAGTGAGGTCACGTCCGAATGCGCCATGGATCGACGCGTAAGTTGATAGACGTATCATTTTACACGAAATTCCATAATATTGGATTTTTTGTTTTGATATTGAATTAAATCACCTGACACAAAATAACGTAATGTTTTCGTATAGTCATAGTAATTAAGTTGCTTGATCTTTTCTTTTGCAATTTTGTCCCTATTATTTTGTTTTAACTAGGTATTCAAAGTCATTTCCTGTTTTTTTAATTAACCTTTGATTTATTATTTAAAGTCTTTTTAGAGACAAGTGTTGTTTTCGTGCTGTGGTTTTCAAAACTTTCATGTATTTAATGCTAAATAGAATAATGTTCGTTTCAGTTAAAATCTCGAATTGATAAAATAATGGAGTTGGCCTCTGAAGCCGAAATTGAAGAAAAATATTGTAATACTCAGGGATATGGCTACGAATCAAGCGAGGAGCAAGAAACAAGAAAAACAGTTGAAGGGTCGCGTCATCAGGATCCAATAGTTGCAGAAACGGTTATTGACAAAGAAAAAACTAGTGATATCCAGGAAGAAGGCAACATATTAATAGGGACGCAAGAAGTAAGAAAACCAGTTGAAGAGTCGCGGGACCTTCCAATTGCTGCGGAAACGGTTTGTGACAATAATAAGAGGAACACGACACAAGAGAATTCTTCAAAATACCTACTAGATGACTTGAGAATTTCCGATTCATCAGACGATGGTGATTTTGGATCATCTAGCAGTGATGATTATATTTGCGCTACTGATGAATCGTCGTCATCCAGTGATAATGAAAGAACTTCAGCTAAAAAGAAAAGAACGACTACGTCGTCGGTGAGACATACCTCCAATATTACAGTTCCAGAAACACCCCCGTCGCCCATGAGCACATCAGAGAACCCTGTTCCTGGTTGCTCTTTCTGGGAACGCAACGGTATGAATAGTGCCGGGAAAAAGAAAAAAACAAGAAAAAGTGTCAAGGAGAGAAGACAGGATAGAGCAAGGAGAAAATTGTTTCGTAATACTGGCTTAGAATATATAACGACATCAGGGAAAACAAAGAAACGTCGGCAACTTCATGAACTTGAAAACTGCCGTCAAAAATGCAAGCAGAGACTACCACAGGACTTGAGGGAGAAACTTTTTAAACAGTACTGGAGTTTAGGTAGTTACGAAAATAGAACTAAATACATTGCGAAATGTATTGAAGTCTGCCAAAAAAAAACTTCGAAGCTTTCTCCAAAGAAAAAACGCAACTTAAAAAAACTTAAAAAAAGCTTTCGTTACTTTGTACATGGTTTTGATCATACAAAACATCCAATTTGCAAAGGATGTTTTTTGAAGACTTTTGATGAAAGTCACAAATATCTACAAACGGTATGCGAGAAACTACGAGACAATGGCGGTCATCTTCCTCAGCGTAAACGTCGAGTTGGTAAGTCAATTCCTGATTTCAAACTAGAGGAAATAAAAGAACATATTGCTTGTTTCCCTTGCACAGAAAGCCACTACGGCCGCAACAAAACCACTAAAAAGTTTTTGAATTCCGAGCTCAACCTTCAAGTTCTTTATAACTTATACAAACTGAAGACTGATGCTCCAGTAAGCAAAACCATCTTTAAAAAGGTCTTTGAAACCATGAACTTATCCTTTAAAAAGCCATCTGTAGACACTTGTTCAAAATGTGACCGCATCAATATGAAACTCAAGTATGCATCTGTGGATCAGGCTGCAAATCTGATAGAGACGTTCAAGGAGCATCAAGAGGCGTTTAAGGCTGCTTACGAAGAGAAAAAGGCAGATAAACAACTGGCTCAATCGAGCGAAGTTGTAGCTGTCATAACATTTGATTTGCAACAATGTTTACCCACCCCGTACTTGCAAACGAATGTTGCATTTTATAAGCGACAATTGTGGACATTTAATTTGACCATACACGATTTGAAAACAAACAAGGCTTTCTGTTACATGTGGCCGGAGTGTGAAGGTAATAGAGGGGCTAATGACATTGCTTCGTGTTTATATGATTTTATCATAAATCAACTACCAAACTTACACCCAAACGCTAAGAAGCTGATCATGTTCTCGGACTCTTGTTCTGGCCAAAACAAGAATTCGATTGTAACAACAATGTTAATGCTAGTTACTAGACTATCCCCACAATTACAATTTATTGAACATAAATTTCTCGTACCTGGCCATACACACATGGAGGCTGACACCGACCATGCATTGATTGAGCGTAAAAAAGAAGATCAGGAATATGGATATACACTTGCCAAGAGATTGGTACCAACTAGTGCGTACAGCTTCAAACAAAACAGCCAAGTTTACTGTTATCGAAATGACTCATGAAATGTTTTATGATTTTAACATTTTCGTAAAGCAATCTTTTACTTTTAGGAAAACGAATACAGCCAATGAAAAGTTTTTGTGGTTGAACGTTAGATCTGTTCTTTATAACAAAGAAAACATATCCTGTTTTTCTTACAAAAAAGAGTTCAAAGATGTTGAGTACTTGACCATGGACTGTTCTAAACGGGGGAAAACTTATGATAATATATTTACGATTAATATGGTACCGAAAGCTTACCACTCTAAACTTCCTATTTCAACCGATAAGAAGAAAGATCTATTAAATTTGTTATGTTTTATTCATGAGAGCGCTCATGAGTTTTACAGAAGTCTGAGCTGCAAAAATGATGTCAAAGACAGTCCAGCGGATAATGACGATGATTCAGATGGTGAATAGGTTCCGGTTCATATTATAACTTATAGATCGAAAGACTTTGTTATTTTTTTATTGCTTTGTTAACGTTAGTCTACATACAGGTGGGCATATTATAATAATTTAAAAAGGTTCAATTCTGATTTGAGTATAAGTATTTTTTTAGTTAACATTATAATCATTTAAGACGAGTTATCCATCTCAGAGTGCAATTTATTATCTACCTCTATGGAACACCTGTTAAAATTTGAAGTGTTGAAAAATTTTGTTTGTTTGTTATTTTCCTAGATTTTTAGATTAAGACATGATTGTGATACTTTGTATTGTACTTAGTAGGTTAATATTGCTTATCGTGATACCTAAAGATAGATCTGTGCCATTTCTTAGATTTTAAGTTTAAAATTACTTGCTAACTTTTTTACAAATGATAAGTTCCTATTGAGAATAGTTAAGCTACATTCATATTGTTAAATCGTGATTATTTGATCTCAATTTACTTTTTTTAAGAATTTTGATAAATTTGTGCCTTAAATTTGAGTGAATTATTTATTTTGAAAAAGTTTAATAAACGTTGATTATTTTTCTACAACTTGTATTTATTTACACAATCCATATCTCTTTTGCTGATGGGTATATCTCGACTTATATCATTTAACTCATCTTCTAAAATACTAGGATTTTAGTATTCTGATACAATTCAGGTAAATATTGTAAATAGGCGACTGATAAGTAAAAAAATTAAATCTAAACGGTTATATCTTTATCTTTTGTTTGAAGAACACTGTGCTAGGATCATTATTCTGATGAGTTATTATATGTTTTAACTTCGTGTATATCAGTTTACACAACGACAACTTATTGATGCAACGTAATTTAACTGTACAAGTATCATTTATCACATAATTTTAGCACATAATAAAAGGTACAACTCACAGGTTTTCATGATTTACTTTAAAAATTAAATAATGTACTAAAAAACTAAAATATATAGCGAAAGAGAATATTTTACTCTACAAAAAGAAGAAACTCAAATTTAACCTAGCCCACTTAGTTCACGAACAAGAATTTTTTAAATCTTGTTTTTGCACTCTTGTAAAATGATGATTTTTCACTTGTATCACCTATCACAGGAGGCACAGATATTTACCACACACATTTTCAAAAAGATTATTTTTGATCTCTTTATGTACTGAAAAATTATTTTATTCACTGTAAACTGTTGTCCGTAGGAATTTACAAAACTTTTAAGCACTTTTAGAGTGAAAAACACTTTAATAAGCCTTATGTCGTATTGATGTTCAAGTCATTTGTTATTAACTGTTGTTTTAGCTGTAATTATTATATTGTTTTTTTTTTGGATTACACTTTCACTTGTAATTTAGATTTCACTTTAACTAATTAAACCAAATATATGGTTAAGAGAGTTTTTTAGAGGGTTATTCCGCTACGCTCCTACAGTGTGTGCTGACAAACTATACATTTCACAGACATACGGGTTTCCTCACGAAGTAATAGCATAAAGAAAAAGTAAAACTACTTTAAGCATTTAATGATTTCTTATATTTGCACAAGAATAATCGCTGAGAATAAATATGATACACGCAACCAAATTGGCGTGCTAAATGATTTGGAGATGGGCGTGTAACCTTTAAAAAAAAACAAGAAATTGTAACCTGAAAATAAAAATAATAACTGCGATTGTTAACCCGCTTAAAATAAATAAATCTATTAGGCTGTTATAAGTGAAAAGTTAAATAATTTTAAGAAAGTATATTTGAACGAGGCATTTCAGCTTTGTGTTGCACGTTATTATATTAGGATGTTACTCGTATGTGAAATTTTAAATTAATGCGAACTAACTTTGTCTTTCAAAACGTAGTCGACATTGCAAAGAAGGCTTATGTAGTTTCTTAAAATAATAATAACAATATTAAGGATAGAAGTATTTTACGTGCATTACTAATTGAATCTAGTGGGGTGTCGCCCTACACTTCACCTACCAGTAACCAGGCTGCCATTCGAGAACCTTTTCTTCACAACGGTTGTCAGTTCTTCGAGCTATATGGCCAGCCCATTGTCACTTTAACTTACTAATCCGTTGGGCTATGTCGGTCCTCTCTGGTTCTACTGCGGATATCCTCATTTCTAAGTTTATCACGCAGAGAAACCCCGAACATAGCCCTCTCCATAGCTCGCTGAGCGACTTTGAGCGTCCTCATACGGCCAGCAGTGAAGGACCACGTCTCAGTACCATATGTCAGCACTGGCAGGAGTGACAACCTGGTAAGACATACAGGAAGTCGATGGATGCAGGTGGCTGAGGACCGTGCTTTGTGGCACACCTTGGGGGAGTCCTATGTTCAGCAGTGGACTTATGAAGGGCTGTAATGATGGTGATGATGACTAATTGAATTACTTTACTAAAGTTAGTTAAAGATACAGCATCTATATACGTCCCACTGCTGGGCACAGGCTTCCTCTCATTTCTGAGAGGTTACCCCAATACGTGTGCGCGAACTTCATGTATTAGATTTTTTTTTTTAATTTTTTCTGTGTTTCGTATAGTGAGTGCAGAGAACCGGTGATGCTTTTTACTCGTAACCAGGGTACTATTTTAGTCCTCTAGGTACGTTTAAAGTCACAGCATCCACTTACCATCAGGTAGATTGTGTGCTCGTTTGTTACCCTTATTCTATAAAAAGGTAATATAGGAAAACTCTCCACAGGCATAATGATTCATATCAATGAAATATTTTAATGAATACAGAACACAATTAATTTAAAAACTCCCTAAGAGAATTATAAACCGTCAGCCATTGTTAATTAAAAGCAGTTAACTTGTAGGTGTTGTAGTAAGCGTCAAGTGCGCAGAGTAGTCCAGAGAATTGCTACTTGATGGTTTGTAAAAAATTAACAAACCGACTTCTAAAAACTAAGAGAAATAAACTAATTTCTACTTAATTTAATAGCTTCTTAATGAGTGCTGGTGGTTGCCTCACAACTAAAATGTCGTCTAAATAGTTATATACCCTTATCTTTTTCTTTTAAAGGTCCCTGCACCCGCAATAGGATTATCTCATATATTGTGCAAACTTAAATAGCAAAAAGAGAAACATTCAGACCAGGAAAATTTATTTGTAGACCATGCAAATACTTGTTGCGTACAGCTTTTGAACCTGCGGTCCCTCAACACCGCAATTAAATGCTGAGTTACTAGTTGCACCAATAACTTTGCCCACACTTTTAACTCTTATAGTTTTAATTATAAAAATAATGATATTAGAAACATGAATTAGAGTACTAAGAGTATATAAAAAGTTAAAGTTAAAGCTACAGCCTGTATACATCCCACACCTGCTGGGCAGGCCTCCTCTCATTTCTGAGAGGATTTCAGGGTAAGAAAGTGTCCGACGCGCTGCCTCAATTCGTGTTGATGTACTTCACATGTCCTCAAAATATTTTTTTTATTTCTCAAACATGCAGGTTTCCTCGCGATGTTTTCTTTCACCGCCGAGCACGTGGTAAATCAGCACTTAAAATAGCCAGCTCGCGTACGGAAATTTACAGCGAACGCTAACTATCTGAGCTACCACGCAACCTCACTACTACGTGTTTATGTATAATAAGAAATCCAAGAAATACACCATACACATTAAAACGAAAAGAAAATTAAATATATATAATAAAAAAGGCAATCTTATCGCTCTGGAAGCGATTTCTTCCAGACAAACTTTTTGCGTTTAAAAGTGTTAATATGACAACATTATTCTTTCCTGTTCTGTGCATACTTATAATAATATGATACAAGAAACTGTTGAGGATAGGAATGACAGATACAATTAAGAAACAGAAATATCATGGAAAATATTAGAGTTCCAATTAATAAAAATTATAGTAGATTTTTGACTCACGTCGAATACATAAAGGCAAGGAGTTCCACAAACGTACAGCCAGTAAGGCACTGCACCACGTAACTGTCAAATTAAAAGTTTAAAGTCACATTAATAGTTTCATGTTCTATTTTTCTATTCTAAGCAGTGGAAGGTTACTACGGCAAAATTAGAGAGATTTTTGTAGGAATATGTAGGAATATCAATTAATAAGAATGTCAAATTATCCGCTATATAGGAAAATCTATTATCCTATATCATCCTGTTGGTGTTGTTGTAGGAGGCGACACAAACCAGAAGATGAACAGGAGAGAGTTAAAAAATAAACACTGAGGTTGCCAAGCAATAAAAATATATGAGGCAATCTCTGGGTGTGCGCTGTATTCAGCAAAAGCCTTGTATAACTAATATATAAGAAAGTACTAAGCTGGAAGTTGTTGACGAGTATGTTTACCTGGGACAAATAGTCCGACAAGTTAAGTTCAACTTACCTAGTCGATTCAACTCGACTGGGCAGCGTTCGGGAGATCACGACACATCTTCTTGTCAGGCATGTCTTAGAACTTCAAAACAAGACTGTACAACCAGTGCGTGTTGCCAGTGATGACCTATGGATCTGAGACATCTTTCTTTACTGCTGGCCGTATGAGGCAGCTCAAGGTCGCTCAGCAAGCTATGAATAGGGCTATGCTTGGAGTTTCACTGCGAGATGCACTTGGGAATGAGGATATCCGCAGTAAAACCAGAGTAACCGACGTAGCCCAACGGATTAGTAAGCTGGAGTGACAATGGCACAGCCATATAGCTTGAAGAACCGACAACCATTGGCGATGAAAGGTTCTCGAGTGGCAGCTTTGTACCAGCAGGCAAAGTGAAGAATGTCCCGCCACTAGACTGAGTGACAACCTGGTAAGACCTACAGTCGATAGATGCAGATGGCTCTGGACCGTGCTTTTTGGCATTCCTTGGTTAGGCCTATATTCAGTAGTGACTCTGCAATGAGAAAATTATGATGAATGTATGGATGCAGAATTAATGTTAACAGAAACGTACGTATAATGACTTTTAATAAGTATTACGTAATAATATATAAATAAACAGTTTATTCTATTCTACCCTCATCATAACAAAGCAGCATTATGCTTTTATTTTACGCTGGTATTCTGTGAGGGCGTAGTCCTTCTCCGATCGACCCAACCCACACCAGCTCCAAATATAATATAACTGCAGCATGGCTCTACTACATATAAAACATCCGGACTGTGCTGAAATGACCTAGTGTTGTGGTTTGATTATAACAGAAATAATGTAATTCGAAACTTCATCATGCATAGTGCTACAAACACAAAATCTGTTTAGAATAATGTTACGAAGCGTGCACACAACGTAGTCCTCTTAGACAAAGCAAGTTGATATTATGTTAATGCAAATTTATGTATATGCGAAGTACAAAGATGAAGTATATTGTTCGTTGCATATACGGCGTAGCGTACTACAGAGGTAAAATACTATCGTAACGGGTGTCACAGAGATTTTTCTACTTCACTGTCTCGTCTACTGTCTACTGCTTGACATGGACACCTGTCGTTGTATGGTGGATTTACTTTAATCTTCACACTTCGTGGACATTTTTTAAAGAATAAGGGTGACAAACGAGCACACAGTCCATCTGATTGTAAGTGGGTGCTGTGGCCCATAGACATCTATTTTGTCCTCGGTTTATAATCAAAATGCCGATGCGTTATCACCCAGAAGGTGAAGATGGAATGCCTCGTTTCCAGTAAAAGGGTCTCGGAACCTCTACACTTTTAATACGAAACATAGCAACATTAAGTTGCTTTACTGCTGCTATGTTTCGTACTTACGCTGTTATCCTGCGACAGTGCAGGCCTTCCCCGGTTGTGGCGACTTATTTGTGTTGCAAACATAATAAAGCTGCAGCTTGGCTCTAACACGTTCAAACATATACTTATTTACAAAAATGTTATGTATGAACACAAACAAACTGTTAAAGACGGAATCCGTTAGGTACTACTACCGAAAATCTGTGTGTTAAGCTTGCCGGTCATGCAAAATACGGGAGAGGTCCTTATTTAGCAGTGACATGGACGTCTCCTCTAATAGAAATTGCCGCACATTAAACCATATTTCAGAAGCTAAGATATTTATCTGGCTTTACCCAGATCCGAGATAGCTCTTCCGTTCTAATTTACCCCGTGGTCAGCGCTGAAGTAAAACATCGTGAGGAAACCTACAGGTCTGAGGAATAAAAATATTTCGAAGACATTCGGACCAATTGCGCTATAACCCTCTCAAAAATGAAAAGATGCTGTGCCCAGCAACATATGTAGGTTTTAGAAAGAAAAGAGAGAAAAAAAAGAAAGAAACACTTTATTTCGGCACAGACAAATTGACGTACAACACTATACCAAATAATCATAAAAAACGAAATTTATTAATTTGACTTTTTACGTCAAAGTGGTGTCAAAAAAGGTCATTGTTCAGCGTTAGTTGGCGACACCTCAACGCTGATTTTCAGTAAAGACCCAAAATATAATTACTTTTCATCATCATTATTTATACGTTGCAGAGCCACGCTGCAGGTAAATATATTATGGTTGTAGCATGAATGGGTCGGCTCGATCGAAAAGGACCACGCTCTCACAGAATACCGGCGTAAAATAGCAGCCTAATGCTACAGTGTTTCGTATGGTTCGAAGAAAACTGGAGAACGTTTTTCTGGAATCGAGGCATACTATCTTAGTCCTCAAGAGTGACAACGCATCTTCATTTTGATTTATAATCGTGGTTAAATGTTTTAAATGTCGTTTTGACCCATATCTTATATAAAAAAACTAAAGTTCTTCACAAGTCCACAGCCCAATAATAATTTATGCGTCAACCCTAAATTCTATTCATTATATGAGTCTGGTAAACTCTATTATCAGATTCGTTTAGAGTCCTTTCGATTTAATGAAGACGCCAGTCTAAAAGCTCCGTACAAATAGTTCAAAAATTTAAGTCTACAACATTGCGCAAGTTTTCTTATAAAATAACCTCCGTACGAGATATAACAAAACTTATAAAAGCTAGAATGTTATTTTTTAATCTAATATATTAATTTTAGCCGACTTCCAGAAACGAGTAGGTTTTCAATTGGACTGTATACTTTTTATGTATATTACTAGTGTATATGTATGTTATTTTTAAAAAATTTCTATTAAATTGAAAAAAACATTCACCCCTATAGTTCGAAAAATAGGGAAAAGTTTTTATATAACTATTAAGACAGCTATCGAGCATAATATTGTATTCTTTCTAGAAAGCACAGTTCTTAAAGGATCAAAAAATTAAATCAAAATATTAATCCTACGAAGTAAAAGTAAAAATAGTAGTAGTAGAACTATACGTAGACTTTGACGTCAGCCTTTAGTTTTTATTAAAAGGCTAAATATACTTTGAATAACTGTCGATATATTATTACGTCCAAGTCGCGTGATGGCGTAAACGAACTTACTACCTCATATCACCCCGTGGGTGTCAGAGGGTTATGAAACAGAATATCAGCATCTTTTCATACAGGCAGCAGCATCTTCCTTCTATCAATTCATTAATAATAAAAAAACCTCTGATTGCATACCCGCTTGCTAAGCGTGGTAACTATGACAAAATATTACTTCTGTGAGTCCTATCTACGTTCAGCACTGGAAATTTGATAGACTATAATTATAATAATAAAGATGATGATGATGATAAAGACATATAATTTTGTGTCAGAATCTATTACCCTACTTCCTACCCTTGGGTTTCGTGGTGAGAAACATTGGGAAGCGTCATAATTATCTTTTAGCTGCCGATGTATGGTATAACAGCAAGAATAGGTGCTCTTGCCAACAAACCTTACAACTATGCTAAGTATGACGAAGCCTCAAAAATTTTATTCTTTTAGTTGCTGCATATTGGCTATATACAGTGGATTTAAAGAGGTCTAAAAAGGCGTAAACTATGAGTACATTAGGACTCGATTAAAAGTATGGTTATATTATCTTAATACAAACCATAGATATAAGAATTATATTTCTATGATACAAACCTTTCTATGTAATTTTGGCGTAATAGAATGCATAACCCTAGATAACTGACTATGCCAGAAAAATCTTACGACTTCCGACAGATGGTAGTATTACCACTTGTATATCAGACGTAGAGCACACTGGAACTGACGGGCGGTAGCGTCAAAGTTGCAAGACGTCTGGTACTCTGGTCGTTAATCCGACTGTCAAGCGGCGATTTTTCACGTAATGGGAATGGTGTCCTAAAGTGGAATGCTATGAGTCAATAAAGAAAAAAAAAGGATTGTATTTTGTTTTAATATATACGTGGTAGAGCCATGCTGTAGCTATATTATAGTTGTAGCACCAATATGACCACGCTCTCACAGAATACCAGCGCACAATAGCAGTTTAATATTGCCGCGTTTTGCATGTTGAGCTAAGAGAACCAGAGAACCCTTTTTACTGGAAACGAGGCATTCTATCTTAGTCATCAGGGGTGACAACCCATCTGCATTTTGATTCTTGATCGAAAATAGAAGTAGATGTTTTTGGACCTCAACATTGAATTATTATCAGTAGGTCGACTATGTGCTCTTTTCTAATCCTTATTCCTTTGTTTAGTAGACGGCAATAGCGTAACATCCATCAGCTACAAATATTTCGTTACGAAAGCGACATATATTTCTGTTTTTCATATATGAATGGTAGCTCAGTGGTTAACGCTCGCTGTAAATATAACAGAACGCGAGTAACCCGGGTTCGATCCCCGCCGGCACCAACGAAATTGTTAATTGCAATTTTACGTGCTGATTTACCACGTCCTCGGCGGTGAAGGAAAACATCGTGAGGAAACCTGCATGTCTGAGGAATAAGGAAAAAAAATATTTCGAAGACATGTGAACTTCGTCAACACGCATTTGGGCAGCGCAGCGGACACTTCCTTGCCCTAAACCCTCTCAGAAATGAGGGGAGGCCTGAGCCCAGCAGTGGGACGTATATAGGCTGTAACTTTACTTTTACTTTATATATTAATAAATTCTTTTTAAAATAGAAAGGGTTTCAATATTTCTTTTACGGAATATTTTTTCTTAGTTCATTACATTCAGTACATTTGATTTCTCTTAGTAATATTATTAGAATTCCGCTATCATACAAGCAAAGTCATCGACATACTATACTTGTCTTCTCTGCTAGATGTAGTACCTTCTTAATATAATGGAAAGGTTTGTATTTTCATTAGATTCTCGATAATAATCATAAAGTTGACGCCATGAACGAAATCGTCCAGACTTTTGGCCAGAAGACCGCTAAGCGTTCAGCCACTGCAGAGTCTATTAAACCTGAGGATGTCTTATTTAGAGGCGAAACATGTGTTGTTTTAACGACGGTGTCTTTCCTAGTGTAGTGGTGTTAGTAGTAATGGTGCTGGGTTTAGTGGTGTCGGAGATAATACACGTTATTGAATGAGGACGGGAGGTGCTCTTTAAACTAGGTAAAACACATCACTTTATTTTATACGCGTATCTTAGCTAAGTATTTTTTAACATCTATAAGAACTTAAAATTGCAATTAACATCTTAACTGGTGGGGTCGCGGTGAAGATTGAACTCAATTGATCGCACATAGTTCACCTGGTAAATGATTACTGTGACCTATAAACCTATCCTGGAATAAGAATCAAAATTTACTGTCACACCTAAGAACAGGTGTGTGCTTTTTTGTCGCTATAAAATAAACGAAAATAATATATGTTTCTTAATAAAACCTAAGAGTTTGAATATAAAATACTATTCCATTTTCTTATCTAAAATCTGATACCGGAAATCAAATATATTTTTTTACAGTTGCTACCAGCTACACTTTTATATTTTAACTATTCGCGTCATAAGCACAGGAGTTGAAACTGATATCAAATTGATGAAAATGCATTTTATAACAACTTTTATATTTATATTTTAACAAAAAAGCTTATTCATTTTTGTATAAGTGTGGCGGCATATACGTT
Organism: Parnassius apollo; assembly: GCA_907164705.1. Taxonomy (NCBI): domain Eukaryota; kingdom Metazoa; phylum Arthropoda; class Insecta; order Lepidoptera; family Papilionidae; genus Parnassius; species Parnassius apollo. The sequence goes on along the minus strand of CAJQZP010001414.1, from coordinate 13,606 downwards.
TGCATTTATGTAATTATATACATAATGTACTTAACTGCAAGTTACAATTACTTCCAGAATGTTTGTTCAAAATTGGGAAATAAAATTAAGTATACCTTTATTTTAGCTCTCAATATCAAGATAAAAATTAATACAACTACCAATTATTAAAAGCTTTATTTAAAAAAAATATAATGCCATAAGGTGTTCTGTCACAGCTCCAGGTCAAACAGGTCAAACATATGTAGAAAAACTTATAGGTCCCGAACCAAAGCGTCCCGTTACACATAGTTTTTTTTAAGGTCTTAATTTTAAGATCCCTTGTTTATGCTTATTACCACATAAGTGGGAAAAAGAATGTGTTACTTGCCCACTACGTAAATGGTGACTAATGATATATTATATTAGGTTTTACACTGTGTGAACGATGGGCTAACCTATCTTTTTTTCCTCATTTTCTATCTTATCCCATTTTTTTGGCCAAATGCCATCCGAGTCACATACTGTTTTTATTTAGTCCGCCGTCAGGAATTCTAGGGTGATTACATGTGTCTGTTTGTTCAAAAAATAAATTAAAATAGAATTCTAATAATGATTAATATTTAAAATTGTTAATTGCAATTTTAAGTGATGATTTAACACGTTGTGAAGGAAAACATCATGAGGAAATCTGAATGTCTGAGGAATAAAATGTTAGAGCCATGCTGCATCTACGAGTACATTATAGTTGCAGCGCGAATGGCTCAGCCCGACCGGGACGGGGACCGGTATGGAAGTACCACGCTCTAGCAGAATACCATCTTAATGTAGCTGTGTTTCATTTGGTGAGTGTAGAAAACCGAAGACCTTTTTTACTGGATACGAGGCATTCCATCTTAGTCCTCAGGTGATAACGTATCTGTATTTCGATTCTTAATCGAGAGTAAATGTCTATGGCATCCACTTACCAGCAGGTAGACTGTATGCACGTTTGTCACCCTTATTCTATAAAAAATAAATAAATAACATTTAGACGAATTCCAAACGAGTTAAGCTCGAGTCCATATAATAGGAAAGTAACGTTCGCTACTGTAATCGCGAGGTTTATGAACGCTTTGTATCTCAGTCCAAGTAGGTACAAAGTTATTTGGACGTCGAGTATCCGCACAAAGCTCATTGAATAAAGGTGCAACACGCTATAAAAGCTCTTCCTTTGCTTGCCGGTAAATGGTCTTTTCTTTATTTCTTAAAATAGTGGATTTTCGATATATCGATCACTATAAATATATTAATATCGGAGTTTTACATATAAGTTTACTTACGCATAAATTGAAAATCCGATGTTTTAAAAATATCAACATTTTTTAGTTTGAACTGATCAGTTGGAACGATCAGTGAATCTTGATCAGAACGATGTGTGGTGACCATTAGTTGTTTCCATTTTAAGGGTTTATTTAGTTTGGAATACTGGCGAGGTTTCTTTAAGATCATTATTTAGTAATTGCTCAATCAGTGGTTTTGAACACAAATTCGCTTAATCTGATATTTTAATATTAATAAATCTTCAGTTTTCTCTCTCAGTTCGTATATGCTCTTAAACTTATCAGAAATGTAACCGACAAAAAGACCGCTATTATGTCCTATCGCGCCTACATAGAATCGATATTGCGCTACGGGGTCCTACTGGTCTTACTATGGGGCAACGGTACGGACAAAAACAGAGCATCTATCGCCCAAAAAAAATGCATCAGAGCAATATGTGGAGTTTTACCCGACGTGTCCTGTAAACCACTGTATAAAAGTCTAGGGTTATTGCCACTACCTTCACTTTACGTTTATGAAGTTGCGGTCTTTGTACACAAAATATAGGATTATTTCATAAAGTGAATAATTACAGATTGAGAGATCCTCACAGAATGATATACAATGACACTCCAAGGTCGGATAAGTATGCAAGTTGCCTCTGTATGTGTGTCAGAATATATAACAAGATTACGAAACGTATTAAAAATATTATAATATCAATATGGTACACACATTTTGACTTGCCGTATATACAACCTCTGTTGTACAAATGGCTAAGTCAAAATAATTTTTACAGCATAGATTCGTTTCTCTCAATCAAAAACTTTACATAAATTGATATAGTTACAAAATTTTACAAAATGTGTGTGCATGTATGTTTATTTATTTTAGCACGCTTTGTAGCCTAAACGGCTTGACGGATTTCAACATATGGGGTGACGTATGCAACACAGCTGATTTTTCAAGCAATTTTACATCGAAATTCTATGGACAGTTTCTTCTCCGTCCGTAAAAGCTCACTGAGAAATACGCACAGCTTTTTTTAAAAATATTTAGTATAATGTGTGTATTTCACGAAAAAACTTAGAGCCTATTCTTTTGTAAAGGGTCAGTAACGCTTCTGCAATTCCCCTAGGTTGAAGATGTGTGATCACTTACCATCAGGTGAGCCTCGCGAATGCGTACTTACCTGCTCTTCCATAAAAAATTTGCTTCTATGACAACCTTTCCCAATACAGCCTATCAAAATTCCACTGCTGAACATCGGCTTCCTCCGTATATTGCCTAATGGGGGGGGGGGGGGGGGGTATTTACCAAGTTTGACAAGTAGGTTGGCGATTGCAGTTTTAGATATGGACATCTATGTCTATAAGTTGGAATGAGAATTTGTATCGTCACGATCGGCTGATAGATTAAAGGTCGTACTACCAGACGTCTCGCAATTTAGGCGCTGCTTTCCGACGCTGTGAGAGCACTTTTACGTCTGGTCTAAAAGGGATAGCTATGTCGCCATCTATGGGCTAATTTTTTTTGGCGTTTCCCATGGTCACGGAAAGAAATTTAATGATGGATTACCTAACACCACCACCACACAGCTGAGGAAAATTAACTAAAGACTAATGGCTGCTATTTGTTTCTTTAAAAATGTCATTAAAAATGTTTCTGGAACACTGAAATTTCATCAATTTCATTAACATCATCACATCGCATGGATAAAAAAGTAGCATTTATTTATTTATTTATTTATGTTTTATTGCTATCGCCTTAAATAAAAGTCCTTCTTGGGCGTAGTAAAATACGAGTATGATCTCTAATACTAATAGGCTTTGTCATAAAAAAAATTCTATTGACTGATTCTTCGTTGTGTTGGTGCATGAAAGCAGGACGAACTAACAAACTCACTAGTATTTTATTATTAAAGTAGGATTATTGGAGGCGTTGGGAAAGTAAAGATAGGCTTAAGTTGTTGATGATTCCGTTCCCGTCATTGTGACCTAATGACATCACTGCTACAATAATTTTATGTAAAAATAAAAGGGGTTAAGCGAGCACATAGTCCACCTGATGGTAAATTATATCTATGACATGACACAAAAACACGATTTATTATTGGTTAGGAATTAAAATGTGGTTTCATCCTGGTGGACCGAATTGTAGTGCCACGTTATAAACAAAATAAGGTTTCCGGTTCTCCACACTTACCGTATAAAAGATAGCAGCATTAAGCTACTCTTGCACTATTGGATAGGACCACACTCTCACAGAATACCAGCGTAACTCAGACAACGCATCTGCATTAAGATTCTTAATCAAGGATAAATGTAGATGCCTATAGGGCATAGTATCAACTGGCTATCATCCTGACTGTGAGCTTGCTTCTCACATTATTTTATTCTATAAAATAAATTGCAAAAGCCAAACATTCATGCAGCAGCATGGTTTTTTCAATGTAAAACGCTGTACATAAATAATTTATGTTTTTTAATACCGAACCCAATTTATTTGTGCATTCTTTTAGCCTAAATCAAATTGAACTACAACCATTGCAAGTGCATTTCGATCCCAGATCAATTAACCCTCCACTGATAGCGTTGCTAACATTCGCGCTGCAGTCGTGACGCGTCGACGTATGTGACAGCTGAGACGAGGTTAATTTACATTCAGCGTCGGTCCAAGCGACCGGCTGTCAGTGAGGGAGTTTAAAAGCTATGATTTATGGCGTTTCGGCCATTATACAGAACTAATGACCTTTTTAGGTTTTACTTAAGGCCATCTTGTAGTAGGTATAAGAACGTTATATCGCTCCCCCGCTATAATGTGGCCGAAAATTCCTGAAAAGTTATATGTTTATTTAAAAAAATAAAAAAACGGAATATGTAAGATATGTTCTCAACATGAATTTAAAAATAATAAGCCTATTCATCAGATATAAATTTCATACAGTTTCATTTTGGAATCTCTAAAATATAAACGTTTAAATAGCGATTTAGTGTCAGGTTAATAATTTATTTTATTTTACGAGATATTCCCTCCTATCAGTGGGGTGATAACACATCTTCATTTTGATTCTCAATCCAGGATTTATATGTCTATGGACTACAGCATCCATTTATCATCAGGTGGACTGTGTGTTCGTTTGTTAACGTAATTCTTATTTAATAAAATATCAAGCCAATTGTTATAATTATGCCTTCGTCTTTTCACCACCCATTTCCGTATGTTATATTAAAAAAAGGATTTTGTTTTTGCACAAAATAACGTTTAATTATATTGACAAAGAATAAAAACTTTAATAAGTATTAATGTAATCAGTGGTAAAACGTTAAATTCATATTTAAATGCAGCAGACCGATATCGATTTGACTTGCGTATACCCAGTCCACTTTAGTATAATGTTGTGTTAGCGAACCATAATAAAGGTGCTTTTTAGGTGATATTAAGAATTTAAATGTAAAAGAATTGTAGAAGCATAAATTGTCAATCCTTTTTGGAAAGAGATAAATACAGATTTTATATGTGGTAGTGCCCCGCTGCGGCTATATTATGGTTGCACCATGAACTGGTTCGCGCGACTAAGGAGGGATCACGCTCTTAGAGAAAAACAACCAAAAATAGCAGTTTATAGCTGTTGTGTTTCGTAAAAACATAAAGAACCTTTTTCCGGGACCTCATGATCAGCAACTGCAATAGACCAACGAAACAGTTGTCTATATTGCATGTCGTTATTTTTCTCCATTACTTTCTTTTAAAAACAAGTCCCATTTAAGAATCGAATATTGTACGTTCCCAGTTTTTGGTTGGCATGCTTGGTGCAATAAGTCTGACAGCTGTCAAACTCAAAATGTATTTCTTTTTCTTAGATTTGGTTGACTATAATGTTTTAAGAAAATATGGATATTATGATCAATTATCAGGAAGGTTAGCCAAATATTAATTGACACAAGTACGTATGTTTTTCTCTTTTTATTTTTTGTGGTAATATTCGCAAATAGAATATAAGAGTTTATTTTACACCTATTCTAGGTTGTTAAAATCTATTATTAAGTTTGTAAATTTTATCTAAAACAAATACAAATAACAAACAGGTCTTAGAACCTTATTAGTTTTGTTAAAAGTGACAGAGTATTAAGTTTATGTTATTAGTAAAATCTAAATTAAATAATAAATATAATAAATGCACAAAAGAAGTTATTATAATGTTAAAAGAAAGTTAGAATCTTTGGGTCAAGGGACTTAAAGAGGGTTTTGAAGAGAAATTTATATAACTGCATTTGTGTACAAATAGGTACTTTATGTATTCAGCAAGTTGCTTAATCCTAAATGGCTTTTTTGTTAAGCCAGACACGGATCCTGGATTTATACCAGCCATAGTAGATAGGCAATACAAATGTTAGATATATTTATGTGTAAAAAATGTAGTAATTATTTGTACAAAGCAAAAATAAAGTTTAATAATAATAGTTTGCATAAAAAAATGTAATGGTTGTATCTATTATGCTTAGACAGCTGTGTTGTTCACTGTGCAGAAAGGAATATTATTTTGTCATCTAGAATCAGATATACTTAATATAACAATAATATCTTTGTCTCCTCCTGTCTCCTGTCTGTCCATGTACATGAAACCGGTAAAAATACAATGTGAGACAACTTTTACATGATTGAATAACATTGATGTTAATCAATAATTACTGCTTCTGTATTTGATCAGCTGGAGCTGATTAATGTTGTTTAATTTATAATAATTTCTTTATTAATTAACATATGAAAAGGCAGATATAAGAAAATGCTCACAGAAATATGTAAATACAGTTTATTGACATTGAAGGCATAGTCCTATCTCATATCTCTTATTATTAAAAATGTCCTTTTAATTCCTATATAATATAGAAAAAATAATATATTGATAAGAATTATTATTTAGTTAAGACACCTTTACAATTGTCATTAACTTCTTTTCAGGTGGATCGCTTAGAACAAATCTGTATGCCGTGCAGGCTGAAAGCTTGCAGAGACAAAAAGTGTATGGATATTGAAGACAACAGTCTTATATCATATCTCTTATAATTGAAAATGCCTTCTGATTGCTTATAATATCATAAATGTACATGTTACCATCAAGTTATTTTCAAAAAACCTTCAGAAATATATCTAACACTAAAATGTTTCTACCTATGTCCGTTATAGACAAAACATAAGAAACCATCCAACCAATTTCAATGAAAATGTTTGTGTGTGTTTGGATGGATCCCTAGATGGTTTATATTTACATTTGGACCCGGTAGATGGCACTGTTGTCGAGATCCATAAACCACCAGTGCTGCAGCTGAGGCGCATCGCTAGTAATAAATACATTTAAATTAAGCTTGTGTTTTTGTAATCCTTACACAAACAGTTTAAAACTTCTTACTTCCTCACTATTTATCATTGTGTAATAACATAGATAAGGCATGTTAATTCCTAGTCATTTTATTATGATGTATACTACTTATAGTTGCCGACACGAAAGGTGAGCACAGATGAACTATGGTGGGGGTTGAGCCAGCGTAGGTACACTGTCGGCCAAAATTATTGGGTACTGTTGTTATTTCAATTCATAATTGAATATTTTCGCTGACTTTTTTTTGAAATTCTGAGTCGTTAACTCCTTTAACTATACGACGTACAGTAGCTAAGTAGACATTAGTCGCCTTAGCAGTCTGTTTATAAACGTCTATCATGTTTTTCTCAATACCTAATTATTTCATGTAACAAAACACTGAATAGACCATTTGTCGGGATTGCCTATTTAAAACCGAATTCTTTCTTCTCTGCATATTTAGCCCAAAAACGAATGCTCAAATTATAACAAAAAAAAACTAACAATAAGAAATATCAAGAACAGTAAAAAACAAGAAATACACAAACAACAACAACGAGGTAACACTACAATTAACAAAAATAAACTAATTAAAAAGTTGTCACTAAAATTGCTCTGAAGTGTACGGTAGACGAATGATACGTGCGAACCCAATAGACGACGAGAATCGGCTGAAGAACCAATCACGTTGAGCGTCAGCGTGGTCGACGTCATATCGACCAATAAAAAGTGTGCTCAAGACTCGTGGCGGCAATTATACTAATCACCACTCCTGTCTATATATGTCGGTCAATCATCAAAGTTCAAAAAATTTATTAAATTAAGTTTGTAAAAAAAGGGGTTATTATAGTATAAAGGAATTTATGGCTGACAATAACCCGTGGGTAAGATGATCGCTATCAAGCTATTTCTAATTTGTTCTGTGTTGTTAATTATGACATACGATTGTAAGCTGGCTTTTTTTTAAGACCCACTGGGTATTTTGCTGGTTCTCTTCAAGTCAGAGGCTTTTTCCGAACCAGTGGTAAATTAAAAAAGTGACTTTCAATAAGTATTATTTATAATCTAAATTGAATAAAAGGTTTCTGTTTCTGTACCTACTACTGTTAATAGTATACTTAAATAAATTATAATTTACAATAATAAATAGAGTTACCTACAACCCTTACAAATAAAAGCATCTTTGTAATTCTGTTATAAACATTTGTTCATTGTTTTATGTTATTTTGTTGAGTTGCTACAATACCAGACGCTAGGGTAATATCTTTATATTCAAATGGAGCTCAGTATGCCAGATGTCCGTAACAAGGGATAACGAGGTAGACACCTTTTGCGATTGACCGATGTTTGTTGGATAGGTTGGCAACCAGTTTAGTGCCTTAACCTCTGGTTTCTGATGATGTTAATGCTGTTAGCTTTTTGGTTTTTTGAGCTTGAAAGCTCTCAAGGCCCACTGTAGCTGTAAAAGGGTGTATTTAAATCACTCTACATCGTTACTTGCGTAACGATGACTCCTATGACAGTGTACAGTGCACGTGGGTGAGTTATCTAACAGTCGTCCGAGCAGGGGGTTACAGGCCCTGGCTCTGACGGCTAATTCATATCATTCGATGTTCTGAGTAGTTAGCAACGACCAGGAACACGGATGTACGGTCTGTACGCTGTGTGGCGGGGTGTGCGACGCGCCCCTCTGCGGACTTGCTGTGTTGTCCTAACAGTGTTTATGGCAATAGATGAATGTGTTTATGAGTGTCCAGGCGACATTTGGGTCGTCGGAATCTAGCTGAGTTGGGGGCTCAATTAAAACGTTACGGGACCTCTGGAGACTTTGTTTAACGTTTGAAGTCGGTGCATAGATGGTTGCATTTACCACTAGTGGGTTGGGATGTGTTTCAACGCTCTCAAAGTAGCGCCGAAACATTTCCTTGAAATATTCAGAGATCGTCGGAAGTTAACAATCTCTGTGCAAGTCCAAGTTTCGCTGATACTACTGAACTCCTGTAGCTATGCGAATGAATTTATTTTGGACAACTTGGAATTCGTACAAATTTTTATGTGCCACGTATGCGGAGAGTACGTTTGCGTAGGGCATGATAGGTCTTACACAACCTTTGTAAAAGTGGAGCTTGTGTCTTAGGGACAATATGCTCTTACTGTTAACCAGCAGGTGTAAGTGACTAGTGACGACTTTGGCACGATTGCGGACGGTGCGAATCTGTTTCGCGAAGATCATGGAGTGGTCGAATGTGACCCAAAGGTATTTGGCGGTTGTTTGCCAAAAGCTCTTGTGGCCGAGTGCCTTAATTAACACATGTTTTAATTATGTTATCAATATTCAAAATCAAAATTATTAGTTATTATTTACTAATATAGTTAACTTAGCAGTTACATGGCGTAATCACTGCAAATTGATTCCATCACAGAGTGTATAAATAACATTAAATAAAGGATAAATCCTGGAGTATCATCGCATGTACTTTTATACTAGATATATTAAAGGATTTGAATAAAACTACGAAAAGTGTGTGAAACTAGTGAAAGTCTTGCACTGCGACTCGAACGAGAAGAGATACAGCCAGAGTAAATCTCAACATCATTATAATCCACGAGTGAGTCAGCTCAAGACACGAAAGGACCACGCTCTCACAGGGAACCATCCATATCAATTATTGTGCTTGAAATATACAAACAAGATATCTTTCCAACGCTCCCCGTACAAAAGAGTACGGGAAGCTTTCATTTTTGTAGTGCCATGCTTCAGAGAAGCTGCTATTTAACGCAGGTATTCTGTGAGAGCGTAGTTTCTCCAGTCGAGTCGACCATAATACTATCATGTAACTGTAGCATAGCTTTACCATATTATTACGACCGTAATTTCATCCACCATGTACATGGAATTAAAATAAAAGGGGGCTCTACACGTTACAGTTTTTACATTACAGTCTATTCGCTTAAATAATGTTAGTACACCTGGTGGCATACTTATTATTTTTCTTTTTTTTCTTTGCTAAATAAATGTCTTGCTATTCTAAAAATGAAACAAAATAATACTTAATTCTTATAGTTATTGTAATACGAATATAAATAATAAACATAAGTAAGGTAGCAGAATAGTGTCCCCTAACGGACAGGTCTTATGACCATCATAACCTGGACAATATAAAAGTAGTGTGTTCATATCACACGTATCACACGTATGCCGATAGTTTTTGAACTACTAAGCTTGAAGTTGTTGACGAATATGTTCACCGGGACAAATAGTCTGACAAGGTAAGTTCAACTTCGACCGAAAGGTCAATCGACTGATTGAACTCGGCTGGGCTGGGGGTTCGGGATTACGACACATCTTCTCGTCAGGCATATCTCAAAACGTCAAAACCTCAAAACTAGATTATACAACCAGTGAATGTTGCCAGTGATGACCTATGGATCTGAGACGTGGTCCTTCACTTCTGGCCGTATCAGGAAGCTCAAAGTCGCTCAGCGAGCTGTGGAGAGGGCTATGCTCGGAGTTTTTCTGCGTAATAGACCTAAAAAAAATGGATATCTGCAGTAAAACCAGAGTAACTGACATAGTCAAACGGATAAGTAAGCTGAAGTGACAATGGGCCGGCCATAGAGCTTGAAGAACCGACAACCGATGGGAAGAAGGTGAGTGGCAGCTTCATACCAGCAAGCGATGTGTAGGGCGTCCCTCTATTAGATAGAGTAAAGATCTGGTAAAAAAAACAGGAAGTCAGTGGATGCAGGTGGCTCAGGACCGTACTTTGTGGCTTTCCTTGGGGGAGACTTGGGTTCACAAGAGAACTTGTGAAGGGCTGTAATAATGATGATGATGAGGCAGCAAAGAACGTTGCACTACGTCGCTTCGTTTTAAAATGTCAAGTTTTCCTGCAGAAGTACGTAGCACACGGTGATCTCTGAATTCGCGTCGTACTTTTGAGAAGATTCGGCACCTGCAAAAGCGGCGCGAAACAAAAGCGACCATATGAAAGCGAACATACCATATTTTATCATCATTGTAATTTTTGTATTGTTAAATGTTGTTTGGAAACAGAATAAACATTAGTCTATTCGTGTATTTATCAAAAACTAACGTTATATATTAAAAAGTATGCTAATTTTATACTATCGCGGTCATCTCGTTTGTTGGCTATAGAAAATCGAAAAATCATCCGATTTCGATGATTTTCTAGTGCCAAAAAACGACGATTTTGATGATGAGCTCGGTACGTAAAGCATCCCAACTCGGACAGGTTAGGTTAAAAGATGACGGGGTCGAATGAGCGAGCGAATAGACCCCGCCATTTCCTTCGAGGTTATTCTTCTATAAACCAGAAACCCCACAAAACGGGGCTCCGTCGACCGGGCTTTCCTCGACTGCGCTATGTTGAGTAGCGTGGTGCTTCCCTCCCCCAACTCTCTCTCGTAGCGCAGTCTGTTCGCTCACTTAGCTCGCTCATTCGACCTCCCATCTCCTTCTAACTTGACCTGTCCGAGTCGGGATGCCCTAAATCCCGAGCTCGCATCGCTCGATCTTAACTCAATAAAAAATTTATAAACATTAATAAATTAATAAGCAAACATTTTTTTAATGTTCATTTTTGTGAAGATTAGGAAAAAAAATATAGCAACTTCATTCGATTATTTTTAAAAATTTTGTCAACAATTATACGTAAATGAGTGTATTTTAATGAACATTCAAGCTTAGAAACCTATATAAATTTTTATTTTTTTACTCTTGTAATTTTTTTTATAAATCTTCCGTAATAATGAAGATTTAAAAAAATCATCGAAATCGGATGATTTTTTGATTTTCTAGAGCCAAAAACGAGATGACCGCGATAGTATAAGACTACCAAAAGTACCTATCTACTTCAACAAAAGTTTGTACAATATTAAATTCACGCTCGTGTGTACCACAAATAAATATAATCCGCAGTTCTATTGAAAGTAATACGTTGGTTTCGTACACTTTATTTTATTGGAATGATATTTACAATAATACTAGGTATGTCAAATGCGAACAAAAGCGGGGCGGACTTATTTATGGTACAAAATTCATTATATAAACTAGCTGGTACACGGCGCATTGCTGATGAGAGAAAATAATTGTGGAAATATTGTTTGCAATTTGGAAGAGTTATATCGTTTACTTAGAAAAGATAATACATTAATTGAAGTTGAACTTATAACTAACGATACGCACGCCATCCACTGTAAGTTAATTGACCTGCCTGACCTGCCTATTCACGCAGTTGCAAGCAATAAGTTGACAAAGTTTTAGCGCAATCTTATGAATGGTATGGCAACTCATATAATACGAATAAATAAAAATAAATTTTTATATATTAGACTTACTGTTCCCCGTGACTTCGCCCTCATGTAATTTTATATTATTTTTTTTAGTGCGGTACCTTAATTACTTTTTTAAATATAAGAAGCTGTGGTTACTCCTTACGAGGGTGGACTGAAAAGTACTCGGCCTAACACAGATCCATTCAATTCTAAAAATCAAATCTACCCACATTATTTAGTTCAGTTCAGACTAGTTCATTGTGTGAAGTTCGAAACGTGTGCGATAATTAGTTGTGATTTTATAAATTTATTAACAAAGTAATCGGACATAATTTCCGCGAATGGAGCAAATCGAGCAGCGTGCCGTCATTAAGTACTTCCATAAGAAGGGGCTATCATCAAAAGCCATCCATGATGACATGGTCAGTACATTAGGCGATTGTGCTCTGTCATATTCATCCGTCAAAAAATGGATAGCAGAATTTAAGCGTGGTAGAGAGAGTGTGAAAGATGAACCCCGCTCTGGAAGGTCTTCGACGTCAACTACTGACGAAAATATTAAAAAAGTACTTGATTTAATAATGGGAGACCGCAGATTAAAAATTAGAGAGATAGCCGAGATTATAGGCATCTCTTATGAACGAACTCAAAACATCATTGTCAACGAGTTTGGTTTCCACAAGGTGTCTGCGAGGTGGGTTCCGCGACTGCTTTCAGTTGAACAAAAAAGGACGCGATTGACTATTTCACGCGACTGTTAGGAGTTATTTGAAGCCGATGCAGATGATTTTTTGAATCGTTTTGTTACTATGGACGAAACATGGGTTCATTACTGTACACCGGAAACAAAACAACAATCAAAACAGTGGATAAGACCTGGTTCACCACCCCCTAAAAAAGGCTAAGTCGATTTTGTAGGCAAATAAGGTGATGGCTTCAGTATTCTGGGACTCGAAAGGTGTGATTATGATTGATTATCTTGAAAGGGGTCAGACTATAAACTCTGATTACTACTGCACCTTACTACGTCGTTTACGAGAGGAAATAAAAGAAAAACGTCGAGGAATGTTTAGAAGAAAAGTCCTGTTTGATCAAGATAACGCCCGTGTTCACACGTCAGTACAGTCAATGGCTGAAATTCACAACTGTGGCTTTGAACTGTTACCGCATCCGCCGTATTCACCTGATCTGGCACCATCAGACTTCTTTCTGTTCCCTAACCTAAAAAGCACTTGGGAGGTCAAAGATTTTCGACAAACGACGAGGTCAAAGCAGCTGTAGACGCATATTTTGACTCTAAGGAAGAATCATTTTTTTTCAACGGTCTAAATGCTTGGAAGGGGAGGTGGCAAAAGTGTATTGAACTTGATGGTGATTATGTAGAAAAATAAAAATATAACTGATTTAGTGTGTGTTTATTTTCTTGGTTAGGCCGAGTACTTTTCAATCCACCCTCGTATAACATCAGCTAAAGTCAAAATCTTTCCAGCCATCTCGGAGATTAGCCGGAACAAACAGACACACAGACAGACAAAAAGTTTAAGAATCGTGTTTTTGTTACAAGTACCAAATATACTTTCATAAACATTTAGTAAAAACCTGTTGCTTTGAGATTACAAATAGACACCTCAATTTTATTTATTTGTATACATAAGACAACGCATTGGCATTTTGATTTTTAATCGAGGA
>CAJQZP010001413.1:0-15072 GCA_907164705.1 Parnassius apollo | reverse complement strand
GACATTATTATGAATATACATGACTTAAAATGATTTTTGAGAAGATTTTAGGGTCAAAAAATCCAGCATGCAAACCTATGTTTTTTAAATTATAACCAACCTTTCTTCAACATGCTGGTTTCCTGAAGATGTATTTCTTCAACACCAAGCATGAAGTAAATTAACAAATAGCATTGCAATTAACAATTTCTGTCAGGGGAACAATTTGGTCATTGTACATGAACAATTTATACTCTGCGCTACCATAGCTTTCTTGACTTACCTTTATCATCATCATCAGCCCATAAAAGTTCAATACTGGATATAAGCCTCTGCCAATGTAAGGATTTGCCATAATCATAACGATTGGCAACCAGGTTGACGACCTTGACGATTGATCATCGCCAGTCTGAGTATTTAGACTGTAGAGAGTATTACGACTAGCATAACTGAGACGAATTTATCGGATTTGTTCACTTCTAGACTTAGCAAGGTTTTAAGGGTCTTGTTGGTTATAAGGACCTCTGACATAGAGAGACCGCAGTGAGGTACGCTGTTGCTACCGTCTAGACCAGAGTTTCCCAAGCTTTTTTTGACCAGGGACCATTTTAATTCCTTTGTTGTTAGCATGGTGAAAATTTAAGAAAAATTTTAATCACAACTTTTAACATAAATAATAAACTGAAAGAATCAATCATTCTCAGTATTATAATTTGTGTATTTATTGTAAAAGAAATCATAAATTTGTTGACAAATTTCGATTTTGATTGCGACGCGACGCAAGCTGTTGCACTGCCCCGAAGAAAATAATAAAGGTTTTATTGAAAATGGTTAGGTCAGTAAAATATTTAAATCTTGCGGACCACTGGTTGGGAATTACTGGTTTAGACGCGAATCGCAAACAAAAAAGATCTCCGCTTTCTCTTTAGCTTCATGCGCCAGTGAGTCATCTAGTTTTACCAGCGGAGGCAGTGTAGACCGGCAGAAGTTTGTTTCGACCGCTTTGGCGAAAGACCAAAGTGCTCTACTGCGACGGGCATGATGGTCATTCCAGGATGTTTCGTAAGATGGCGTGGTACCCTTTCTTGATTGGCTGGCTCATTGGGCCCCCAACTATCAGCTAGCGATATAACCATGTTTCGGATCCCGATAGCTTCCATAATCAGGCACGTGACACCAAAAACGGCCACACCCATCCTCCCAAGAATGGATTTCACCTAATGTCATACCGGAACACGACTTGCGTCTTACATCAAGTCTACCAGGTGGTAACTAATCCCCGGAATACTCTTAATAGTAGGGGTCTAACCTCCAACAAGAAAACCAGAGAATTGGGTTTCACTGTACCTCCTAAACATGAAGTATATTCGTTACAGTTACCCATTGGATAACAAGACAGTTAAATACACTGGAATTATGAGGAAAGGAAAAATAAAAATATAGCTTTTAGCTTTGTTTTTTTTTTAACGGAAGTGATGTGATGAGTTTTGGTTTCACATTTGGAATATTTTGGTTTCCCGCCGTCAAAAGGCCTATTAAATAAAATTTCAAGCCCTTTCTTATGTTAGTCACAATATAACTGTTTTTTTTTTAAAAATAAAATGAAGTGAATCGAATTTACAGTTCGCCTGATGGTAAGTGGCTACTGGAGTCCATGGACATTTGCAGTCAACTTCAAGCAAAAAAGGCTAAGGATGCGTCATCACCTCCGAGGACTAAGATGGAATACATCACAGACAAATTTTACTGGCTCCCTAAAAATAAAATCCTAAGTATTTTCAAATGTGTTAAATCGCCTGCCGCATTTACACCATCACAACCACATGAACACCGTCAGCAGAATGAGTATAAACATTCGATTTCAAAAAATTTAGGGGAACATCCACTGACCTCTATATATACAAGTACGCTGGACTGGATATACCATAGAAAATGACTGTTCCAATTTGAAGCGCCGCTAAAGGATGTCTTGAAAAATAAAATTGCCATAATATGCCAGTCTGTTGTCATATTTAATAAATCTGTATTTTGAACTTTTAATCTAAAAAATGAAAGTATTTTATGTTGTTTGATTGTGTATAATATTAGTTACATAATAAGAATTATTTTTATTAATAATGAGAGTGTGCGTAATCTGTAAAACTCGTTACCAAAAGGGAAGTGGTATAACATTTCACAAGTAAGTGAATTTGCAGCAAATATGAAACAAATTAAAACTATTTGATAATATAAGTACTTAAAAATTTGTTACTAATCTTAATATCATATATACCAACATCTTTGGCTGTATATTACTGAGTTTTGATCACTGACCTCTATATATACAAGTACGCTGGACTGGCTATACACCGTGACATGATGAAGCGATTTGATTTCCGCCATTTTGGCGCTGACAGCAGAAGTGCACGTCCACGGAACTAATAATAGGGATGAGACAGTGTATCAAATAATATCGATAAAATTCTATACCCTACATATAACTAAATAGAATAGACTCTACGTATAGATGGACTCTACCCGTAACGTCCATTCTCTTTATGTATTATATTAATGTAATGCCATTATAATTCATCATCATTAAAGCCCTTCACAAGTCCACTGCTGAATATAGGCCTCCCCCAAGAAATGCCACAAAGCACGGTCCTGAGCCACCTGCATCCATCAACGTCCTGTATAGCTTACCAGGTTTTGACTCCATCTAGTGGGGGAACGTCCTACACTTTACCTGCCGATACGAGGCTGCCACTCGAGAACCTTTTTTCCCCATAGTATTCGGTTCTTCGAGCTATATGGCCGGTCAATTGCCACTTTAGCTTACTAATCCATTAGGCAATGTCGGTCACTCTGGTTCTGCTGCAGATATCCTCATTCCTAAGTTTGAACGCCTGAGCATAGCCCTTTTCGTAGCTCGCTGAGCGACTTCGAGCTTCCTCATACGGCCAGCAGTGAAAGACCTCGTCTCAGATCCATAGGTCATCACTGACACTGACTGACGAGAAGATGTGTTGTCATCTCCCGAACGCTGCCCAGCCGAGTTGAATCCGTCGATTGACCTGTCGGTCGAAGTTGAACTTACCTAGTTAGACTATTTGTCCCAAGTAAAAATACTCGTCAACAACTTCAGCTAAGTGTTCCCAAAAACCACCGGCATAGGTGTGACATGGACATTACACATGACTTATGAATATGACAGGATTAGTTTTGTACTCTGGCTCTGTACTCGGATTGCTATCGTAGCCCTTAGACCAGTGATTCCCAAAGTGGTCTATATCGACCCATA
Organism: Parnassius apollo; assembly: GCA_907164705.1. Lineage (NCBI taxonomy): Eukaryota > Metazoa > Arthropoda > Insecta > Lepidoptera > Papilionidae > Parnassius > Parnassius apollo. The sequence continues at coordinate 11,813 of CAJQZP010001413.1, read as the reverse complement.
GGGGCCTATGACAACCTGCAAGGGGTCTACGTCAGAGAAAAAATTTGGGGGTCCATGAAATGAAAATGGGGGTCCACGATATTGGATCTCAACACATACACTGATAGTACCTATTTACTTACATCATACTATCTTATAATATCAAAACATACACATTATTTATAAAAGTACCTATGAAGTAAAAAAATATTATATATGTTTATAAAATTGTGTAAGTTGTAGGATGTTGGTATTCGCTTTGTGGTCGCAATACATTTTAAACTCGTAAAAACCTGAGAGTCGCAGTCTCAGAGCTTCGCTACCTTGCACTGACTTGTTCAATTCGTCACTCTATAAATATGAATGTGGGACAAATACGTTTATTCGTTTCCTGAATCTTGAAAAGATAAGTGCTAAGAAAATATTTTAAAAAATATGAAAAGATAATATATCACACAAATTATAGTGAGTAGTGTTATTTTGTTTGAGAGTGCTGCAGAAAAGTAAGTACATTATTTTTTATTAAATTTTAGTTTTGTAATCATAGCAAAGATAGATAAATTACCAATCATGACTTTAGTTATTAGTAGTTTAATATTCAATCATGCAAAATTACACGAGTACTCCTCAATAGTTTCTTTTTGAAATTTTTAGCAATCGGTATTATAATTACAGTGCAATCTCCGTAATTCGAGCTAAGTGTTGCAAGAAGATGTTCGAATTATGGAATGTTTTCGGAAAAATCAAAAAAGATTTTTAATATACAGCTGCTGGATTTTCTGTCTTATTTAAATAATTTAATTTTGCCCACAGATGACTGATGCCATGTCCGATTCTAAAAAGAAATGTAGACAGTACAGTGTCGATTATTTGGGCTTCATTCCATCATTTCCGAACAAACAATTGCCTATGTGCCTTTTATACAACAAAGTTTTGGGCAATAACGCTATGAAACCATCTAAACCACAAGATCATCTGAGAAGATGCCACCCTGATAAAACAGAGAAAGATTTGAAAAACTTTCAAACACTCAAAGATAAAATTCAGAAGAGACCTACACTGGACAGAATGTTCGCTTCGACGTCACATAGAAATGATGATGGTTTGCGGGCGTCTTACAATATCTCGTTACTTATAGCAAAATCCGGAAAACCGCATACTATCAGAGAGAAGTTAATATTGCCAGCCAGAAGAGGTTTTAAAAACTGTTTTACACAAACCTGCATCTGATATCATTAAAAGAATTCCCTTAAGCAACAATACTGTTGAAAGACGTATTGATGAAATGAATTCTTATATTGAAAGCTTCTTATGTAATTATTTGCAAACGACCCATTTCTCTATACAACTGGACGAGTCAACTTTACCTGACCCCTTTTTTTTTGCACCTGCCATGGTTGGACGTTATCGTGGATTTATAAGCTATTTAAAACAAAATGTGTCAGGGGTGTTAGCAATACATTGCATCATCCATCGACAACATTTAGTTGCTAAAATTTGAGTGTTAGATTGTATGAATCACTTCATTTAGTCATTGATGCAGTAAACCGAATCCGAAGCAACGCGTTGAATACGCAGTTATTTGCGCAGTTGTGTGAAGAAAATGACGAACACTTTCATCAATTACTCCTTCACACTGAAGTACGCTGGCTGTCGAAAGGCTTATGTTTGACAAGATTTTTTGCACTTTTTGAGACTATTTTAGAATTTCTGGATACTAAAGATAAAATTTTAAAAGAAAATTTAATGAAGAGGAAAACAGACATCGCCTATTTAACAGATTTGTTTACAAAATTTAATATGGTTAATTTGCAATTACAAGGCGACAGTTTAAATTTGATTAAAACAAAGTCCATCTTATCAGCGTTTCTTGCCAGAGTTAAACTAATGAAGCAAAATATTGGATGGGGCGAATTTTCTCAATTCCCCAATTTGTCACAGACAAGCTGCCAGGAAGACGACGTTTCAACTTACGTTCAACATTTAAATGCCCTCTATTCAGATTTTGAATCTAGGTTTGAGGATATTTTGACTATGGTAATACCACCGTGGATAATTAATCCATATGGTGACATAGAAGAAACGAATGTCATAATACAAGAGGAACTGACTGAACTAAGTACAAACGAAGAATTTAAGGTTCAGTTTAAAAACGGATATCAGCAATTCTGGCTGCAAAACAACATACCCGTTACTTATCCCGTATTATGGAATATAGCGAGGAAATTTTGAATTTCCTTTCCATTGTCATACCTAGTGGAAAGGGGGTTCAGCGCTGTTACCAATCTCCTAACGAAAAAAAGAAACAGACTGGACATCATTAGCCGAGGAGATTTACGATTAACCCTTACAAAATTGACGCCAAATGTTGATAATTTATTATTAAAGCGTCAGGTTCATCCTTCTCACTAAAATATTGACTTATTGCTTATGTTATTTTATTTATAGTTTATTTTATGTTTATTTAATGCTCTACGTATATTTTACATAAGATACAAAATTTTATTTTGAGTAGTTTTAATTTAAATTCAATTAATAAATGTATAAATTAACATGTGTTTTTACTTTAAGTTTGTAACACTAAACTTCACTACAGTTAGAAATTTACAGGAAATCAATATCAGGGGGTCTACCCAACACGGAAAAACATGGCAAGGGGTCTACGACACAAAAAAGTTTGGGGAACTCTGCCTTAGACCATTCAACTAAAAAATTATAAAGATAAAATAATTAAAATAAATACACAAAATAAAAACATAATTTCTAAAATAATTTATTGTCAACCGTTCATTTAGTTCTAGTATTATAAAAAACAAATCAGCTGCTATAATAACGCCTCTAATCTCTAATCAACTACAGGTCTGTCTACAGACAGTAAAATATTTTCTACTATATAAAAATTTATGTTTGTTCGTACTTTCTACGATGCTATACAGTTCATCAGATTGCGGTAAAACTTGGTCAACTTATTGGTTGCACTTGTGCGAAGGTTATACGCATGGTACAATTAACTGACATTAGATGGCGTGCGTATTATACTAACTATTTATTTGAAAGTTAAATAAAATCATTCATTATTTCAATGATTGTATTATCATTCCTAATTATACAATATAACTGTTCCACATTTTTAAAGATATGTCCACAATTACTTCTTTTGCGGCAGCATTGCGCCGGGTACGAGCTAGCAAAATAATATAAAAAATATAAACTTCGAATTACATATTTATCAGTTATTTACAACGACATTTTCGAAATTAAAATAACAATATTAAAAAAATAACAGAAATTATCATACAGTCCTACTTTCTGTGGTATCGTCCCAAGAATGCTGGCTACGTGTCCTCTCTGAATGGCTATACTTAGCCTTCAAGCGAGGAAACAACAAACTAAACAACTTCTTATTACAAGCAGCGAAAATTAGTCCCATATACAGTTTTTAGGAACTACACCGCACGTGCACCCTACGGACCAATAGTCTCTACAGCAAATTGCACAAATATGTACTCATCTTCAAGATATTCTGGGCTTTTTACTTAGTTCAGTTGCCTCTAATGCCACCTCTGCTTTAGACAAGGTACCCTGAGATGGGATGCTGTCAGTGTTCGCAAGTAGTATCCCACACTAAAACTTCATCTCTCTCTCTCTATCTTTCTCTCTAAAGCAACCAAACCCATACCGTCAGTTCTCCTGGTATCGTCTCTAAATATTCTACAAAGATCTTAAACTGACGAAACATTTATAGAGATATGAGCTCTTCGGATGAAATTGTCCAAGAATTAAGGACAACATTATATTAAAGAATACCATAACATTATTACACGGTTATTTAACCGTGTATTAAGGATGGTTTCGACCAAATACTATGTTAAACCAGAGTAACTAACCCTCGAATAATTTTACTCTTTGGTCTTACACCAAGATAACTTCATTTTGCTTTTTGTAACACAAACGTAGAGAAGCCAATACTGGCTATTGTTATTCCAGAGTTGGTAGTTGGTGGTAGAGTTTATTCATTCAAACAAGTAAACCAACTTAAACCAGAACACAACTGTTGTAAAGCGCAATCCAAGATTTGAGGTCCACATAATTTTCCTTTACCACAGACTACTATGGTTTGACGTAACTTTTGAAGTTTAGTAAGTGTAAATAATGCCGCCCAATGGCAGCCCCTCCTTAGTTGCTGACTTCTCCCCCCGTTTTCATTCTCAGATAAGGCGCACCAGAAACAAGCCACACTGCCCTTCGCGTTCTCTAACTCCACCGACTCCACTCCTATGGACTCCCCGAGCCCGATATGTGAATGGAGCCAGGGAAAACTATCACTTGGAAGCATCAAGTGGTGCAGCCTCACCAAAGTCGCGAGATAGTCGAGTGGCGCATTGCCAATCGCCATACCAACACTCCTCTTCCCTTACGACTCCTCCTCGACTACAGCGGTACAGGGAGAGGAATCTCCTCTAGCCGCAGCCCACTGAAACACATACAACGTGTCTCGACATCATCAGGCGACCTTTCGACACTTGGCTATGGCCCTTGAGTTTGGTGAAAAATGAGGAAAGAAGAAATAAAAAAACACATTCGAAATAATAATCTAATACTTTTATACTTACTGGTACTGGTACTGCCAGAAAATATTATCTAATATGATCATTTTGTTTCGGACGCCAATTCACAATATCTATGCTTTTAAGCCATAATTTTAATCTAGGTTCACTTGGAAACCTGTTAATTAATAAATATTTGATAATCGTCTGATGTTGGCGACTTTGTTTGTTAACAAATATGGGTAGAAAAGAACATCGATAAGTATTATAGACAAGGAACTCGACAACCCTATTGAATTTTATTGTTTATCAAAACTCAGTAATATACAGCCAAAGATGTTGGTATATATGATATTAAGATTAGTAACAAATTTTTAAGTACTTATATTATCAAATGTTGTTTCATATTTGCTGCAAATTCACTTACTTGTGAAATGTTATACCACTTCCCTTTTGGTAACGAGTTTTACAGATTACGCACACTCTCATTATTAATAAAAATAATTCTTATTATGTAACTAATATTATACACAATCAAACAACATAAAATACTTTCATTTTTTAGATTACAAGTTCAAAATACAGATTTATTAAATATGACAACAGACTGGCATATTATGTCAATTTTATTTTTCAAGACATCCTTTAGCGGCGTTTCAAATTGGAACAGTCATTTTCTATGGTATATCCAGTCCAGCGTACTTGTATATATAGAGTTCAGTGGATGTTCCCCTAAATTTTTTGAAATCGAATGTTTATACTCATTCTGCTGACGGTGTTCATGTGGTTGTGATGGTGTAAATGCGGCAGGCGATTTAACACATTTGAAAATACTTAGGATTTTATTTTTAGGGAGCCAGTAAAATTTGTCTGTGATGTATTCCATCTTAGTCCTCGGAGGTGATGACGCATCCTTAGCCTTTTTTGCTTGAAGTTGACTGCAAATGTCCATGGACTCCAGTAGCCACTTACCATCAGGCGAACTGTAAATTCGATTCACTTCATTTTAAAAAAAAAAACAGTTATATTGTGACTAACATAAGAAAGGGCTTGAAATTTTATTTAATAGGCCTTTTGACGGCGGAAACCAAAATATTCCAAATGTGAAACCAAAACTCATCACATCACTTCCGTTAAAAAAAAAAACAAAGCTAAAAGCTATATTTTTATTTTTCCTTTCCTCATAATTCCAGTGTATTTAACTGTCTTGTTATCCAATGGGTAACTGTAACGAATATACTTCATGTTTAGGAGGTACAGTGAAACCCAATTCTCTGGTTTTCTTGTTGGAGGTTAGACCTCTACTATTAAGAGTATTCCGGGGATTAGTTACCACCTGGTAGACTTGATGTAAGACGCAAGTCGTGTTCCGGTATGACATTAGGTGAAATCCATTCTTGGGAGGATGGGTGTGGCCGTTTTTTGGTGTCACGTGCCTGATTATGGAAGCTAGCGGGATCCGAAACATGGTTATATCGCTAGCTGATAGTTGGGGGCCCAGTGAGCCAGCCAATCAAGAAAGGGTACCACGCCATCTTACGAAACATCCTGGAATGACCATCATGCCCGTCGCAGTAGAGCACTTTGGTCTTTCGCCAAAGCGGTCGAAACAAACTTCTGCCGGTCTACACTGCCTCCGCTGGTAAAACTAGATGACTCACTGGCGCATGAAACTAAAGAGAAAGCGGAGATCTTTTTTGTTTGCGATTCGCGTCTAAACCAGTAATTCCCAACCAGTGGTTCCGCAAAAGATTTAAATATTTTACTGACCTAACCATTTTAAATAAAACCTTTATTATTTTCTTCGGGGCAGTGCAACAGCTTGCGTCGCGTCGCAATCAAAATCGAAATTTGTCAACAAATTTATGATTTCTTTTACAATAAATACACAAATTATAATACTGAGAATGATTGATTCTTTTCAGTTTATTATTTATGTTAAAAGTTGTGATTAAAATTTTTCTTAAATTTTCACCATGCTAACAACAAAGGAATTAAAATGGTCCCTGGTCAAAAAAAAGCTTGGGAAACTCTGGTCTAAACGATAGCAACAGCGTACCTCACTGCGGTCTCTCTATGTCAGAGGTCCTTATAACCAACAAGACCCTTAAAACCTTGCTAAGTCTAGAAGTGAACAAAGCTAGTGGACTGGAATGTATACCAGCTGTAGTTCTAAAAGCCCGTGAGCCTGGGTTGTCTCCTGTGTCGACACGCTTGGTTCGCCTCTCATTTAGAAGACTAGAATAGTGCCCAAATCTTGCTAAATAATTTGTGATCATAATTTAACATTACTCATATTTTCCTGAAGTCAGCTTATATCTTAAAATATTTGCCTTCCATTATTTCCAGTTTATTATATGCTGGAAATTATTTATTACTATCTTTTTCCATATATTAGTATGCAAATAGTACACTGTGTACTACTTTTTAAGCAATTTGCGCGCACGAAGAAGTGTGAGATGCTGTATAGCTAAATTTTATATAAGAAGATTGCAGAAAGCTAAATTGTTTATATTAGTACATAAATGAAAGAAAGTAAAACATTTTACGTTCTAATTGCCAATGTCAAACGCATAGTAGTCTGTGGTAAAATAATCGCAGAGTAATAATTTTCGCCCAAGAATTTTAAAATGTTGCCAACAAATAATTACTGGCAGACCGACTGAATGAGCTGTGAATTTTGTAAGATTTCAACTGTTCCTTGTTCAATAGTCTGTAGTGTGTATCAAGACAAAAAATTATTTTATTATTTGTGTATTATATGCAGTTGAAAGTGAAATACAGCTTGCTTATTATAACGAACTTAAATATTTTTCATATTTTGACCCAAAATCGACCACTAGTAAGAATAATTATTTGTCTGTAGAATCATGTCGACTTATACATGCTTTTTATCATCTATTTTCTTTTTAGTAAGCTAATGCTTCGTTTCTATTGTCGTATACAAATATCTAATAAAAATAAAGCAAAATCAATGAAACTAATCTTCCACATAAATATACACATTATATGAATAATCGTAACTTATAAATGCCAGGGTATATGCCCTAACAAAGGCACTCACATATTTTAATCTCTCCATGACTAATGTAACATTTACACACCTCTTTTTTTGAACACCTCTACATGAAAAAACTTTATCAATGGAGGAACTTGACCTATCAGCTGCGAAGGAGGAAGCAAAGAGGACTGGAACACCAAACTCCCTCAATACAACAAAGAAGCGGAAGACGAGCTTCCAATCCCTGGTCCATCTCGGGAGGGTCAAGAATCTTCAGAGGAAACAATCATCACCCCCAAAGATCCGTGGGACCGGATTGTTGAGAAAGAGGCTGAACAGGACGATGGAAACGATTCTTATTCAATAGACCAGGTGACTGTGGACTCAGAAGGGTTTGAAGATGAAGAAGAAAGTGAGTACTATACAATAGTGGAAGGAGAAGTGGCAAGAGACATGGAGACCGGTCAATTAAAGAAGTCCGTCAAGCAAATGCTGGCAAAGGCGGAAAAAGGTCCTGATCTAACACTCTTAGGTGATCAGAAGATTCAAGTTAACCTCTCATATTTAGGGACTCACAAGACTATTGCTCGGACCCGCGATCTCATCGAAAACATAATACAGCATTACACCTCCGTACCTGGACAGGTCACAACCTCGCAAGCTTCTGATGAAGGAATCTTCATTTTCAACGTTTCCGCACCATCCCATCCTACCCCTTCCCCATCCCCCCCCCATCACAGGAACCTCTCCAAGACCAACCGCCATTAGATCCCCCCAACATAAGAACTGATCAACCCAAAATCATTACCGATCTCATCTCTGGAATTAGACTGACTCCTAAATTTCCTGGTTTACCGATTAGAACGATTAAATATGGAGCTAATTGATTAACACAAGAGAAGTTGATCCAGCTGATGACAAGGAATCCAGCAGCAGACGACAAGGAATTATTTGAAATGGCATTGGCCTTACTAGGATCCAGAAGGACGATTCTCAATCTCTATATTTCCCCCTACTAAGAGACAACATAAATAATCCCAATTACTTGAAAATTTATGAACAAGATCAAAGTTAGGATTGGTAGTTTCCTTTCCCATGAAGAGACCCTCGAGAGGCGCCTGGCGAAAAAACGTTCTCGAGTCCTACCGGCGAAGTTAGAACAGCAAGGGGTTAAGTTGGTAAATATAAACCGTTCTCGTCTCCATGAAGGGGGCATGCGTAGGCCTTTCCACGTGTAACAAAGGCTCGACAGACGGTGCCAGGGACAATCAAAACAGCCTGTCATGAAATCCAACAAGTGGTGTTTATTTGCCTGGTTTAAGTAATAGGGGACCAGCCCTACTTGTTTGCTATTTAAATAACATACTACACTCAGCGTCACAAAAATCAGAAAAATGACTGTAATGGCTAGAAACTAATTATATTTATATAAATATTGGTATGTTTGAAATGGGTATTTGAATAGCTTTACATTATTAATAAAAAAATCATGAAATCATTAAAACATTTATCATTATAGAGCATCAAAAATAAACACTGTCAAATGCTCGTTAGTAAGGACGCTAGTTACACCACCTAAAAAGGGTATAAAAGGGTCGATCTGGATGAAATATGGGCATCATTACGCCTGTGGTATCGCTTCCGAGCGGTCCCATCCAGGCAGTCCGCGCTTTCGTCCTCGTACGGTAGTGCTCTCCCGCTCTCGCGCCTCCGCTGTCCCGCTCGCGCTGTACAGCGCCGACGCAGTGCTCACTCCGCCGGTGGCATCGTTCTCGGACGGTCGCCTCCAGGTGGTCGCGCTCTCGTACCAGTACGGTAGCGCTGTCCTGCTCACGCTTGGCAGCGTCGAGGCTGGTGAGTCACTTCACGCTTACAGCTCTTGCCCCCCTGTCTTCGGGCAGGGAGGTTTGACTGACCTCCGCTTTTCATTTTCATTTTCATTTTCATTTGTCATTTTTCATTTTTTTTGTATTGTCTCTTTCATTTTCTTGTTGTTCTTGTATTATTATTACGTGTATATTGTCTCGTATTACGTCTCGCGTTCAAGTCCCTGTTCTACCGAGAACAGGGACCCGTTCTCATCGTTACCGAGCTTAGCTCTTCTAGCTTTACTGCCCCAGAATGGCCTTACATAGCCTGTCTGAGTCCCTCGCCGCCATCATAAACCAATATGGTTTAAATATCAATGAGACGGTCCTCGCCGCGATCGCCACCATCGCCGCCCAGGCCCCCCTCCCTGCCCCTCAGGCACACCATCCTCCGCCAGTAATCGCGTCATACCTTGAAACGAGGAACTCTTTTGCCCCCCTTGAGTCTGCCCCTTAGAAATGGAGTACGCATGCTCCGAGTCCTCGGCGCCGGCCTCCCGGAAGAGGCCCGCCACCACTTCAGGCTCCGGTTCATCGGAGTCCTATCACTCCGACGGAACCGGGGAGTCAACATTTACCACCGTCAATTCGTCAAGCGCAACCGTAAGCGCGCCGCGTTAAAACGTACCCCCCCCTATCTCAGCGGCCCCTGCCGCTCCTACAACCTCCGCAGCCCCCGCCGCTGCCGCCGTCCCACTCATGTCACTAGACATCCCAACTCCAACAAAACCATCCTCTCGATGTGCTCCAGTCCTTGCTAAGAAGCAAGTCCCGCCCCCTGTCTTCCTAAGAGACAAGGCAAAATCACCCAACTATCCAAAACCAGCTACGACGCAGGAATAAAGTACGACCACGCCGTCAACCTCGGGGAGGCTATCAAAATCATCACCAGCTCGATCGAGGATTTCCGTCAACTCACCAGGCTATTCACAGCCGAAAGAGTCTCATATCACACATACGCTCTCCCGGAAGAGCGTAAAGTCAGGGCCGTCATCCGAGGCGTCCCTTTCGAATTCTCCAGCGAGGAGATACTTGAGGACCATAAGTCCCAAGGCTTCCCCGTGGAAGCCGTGCACAATAGAATGGGCAAGAGATTCAACCTTGCCCTAGTCATACTATACAACGTGCCGGAGGCAAAAGCCATCTTCCGGCAGGTACGCACAGTGGCCTGTCGAGAGTGAAGGTTGAGCCCCCACATAGGCCCGGATTCCCGGCGCAGTGCCACCGCTGCCAACTATATGGTCATGCGGCGGCCAACTGCACCGCCCACCCAGGTGCGTTAAGTGCCTCGAACCCCACAACACTAAAGAGTGCCCCCGGCCCAAAGACGCCGAATCCCAGCCCGCATGTGTCCTGTGCAAACAGACAGGCCACCCGGCTAACTACAAGGGCTGCCCCCGCGCGCCTCAACCTCGCCCCAGTAGGCAAGCTCCACCGCCGGTCAATGACCGCTCATTCCCGGCCCTCTACCAACGGCCCCGTCAGGGGTCCTTCTCAGCCCATCCAGGGCTTCTCTCGGCCTTCTCAGGGTCCCCCTAGGCCCCCTCAGGGCATAATTCGGCCCCCTCCGGGCTTCTCCAAGCCCATGCAGCCTCCAGTCTTCCCCTGGGGCCCCAAAAAGGCGGACCCACCGCGGACAACCTCCTACTCCCATGAGGCAGAGCCCACACCTGATGATTACAACACACTTTATTCCGCTATCAGGAATATAGACATCAGGGAAATACGGTAGTAGCACGCAAACTGCGCGCTGCGAAGTCCCCCCAAGAACGGCTCCTCGTTCTTTCAGAACATAATAATCTCCTGTTAGCGTTGTAAGTTAAGTTAACTTAATTAAATTAACTTCAATGTCAGTGCAAATTACTCTACCAAAATCTCACGGTCGTATCAAACCTAAGGGTTTATCGCTTGTATCATTCAATATTCGCGGCTTGCGAAATAACCTCCCAGAGCTTAAGCTCTTTCTTCGGAATCTCGAAGTCGACTTCCTCCTCCTACAGGAAACCAATCTCAAAACCAAGGACGCTAAAGGCCTTTCTATTAAAATTTCTCTTCTTCGTAACGACAGACCCGACCGCCGAGGCGGCGGAACGGCCATCTATTACAAGAAGACACTTCATTGCTCGCCCATTTCTACTCCGCAGCTTACCAACATGGAAGCCACGGTATGCAGGCTAGCTATGACTGGACATCAGTCCATCCTCATAGCCTCCTGTTACATCCCTTCAGGAACCCATCCCCTCAAAAAAGATTTTGAGGGCCATTTTATCTTTAGGCAATTCAGTCATTATGTTTGGAGATTTTAACTCCAAGCATACTGAATGTACATGCCGTACTACGTCCCCTAGTGGCAAGATACTGCTCGATATCACGCAGTCTCTTGATATTACCGTCCATAGTCCCCTCGGTGTTACTCAC
>CAJQZP010001412.1:0-203006 GCA_907164705.1 Parnassius apollo | reverse complement strand
GTTGTATAAACAACACTATATTCTTGATTCTTCTATCCACTACCCCATATCGATATTATTATTATATATTTGCTTTTATTCAGATGACATTCGCCACTACATGGTGAAGGTCCACAAGACTATCACCAAATTCGTTAAGCTTGAGACCACAGCCAAATGCTTAAGTCACAGTGCTACATTAATATAAAAAATTTAATCTAAAATCTCTTCTAAAAGCTCTTCAGAGCCTACCCAACATGTCATTAATGGATAATTCAACCATAACTGAAATGAAATGCGAAATAGAATATTTAAAGATGCAACTAGAAAGTGCACACGCAGAAATTGCCGAACTTAACATTGAAACAACAAATCTAAAAAAATTATCGAGGACAATAAAAAACAAATGGGTGTTTATGTCAAACTTTTGAATGTAAATACACCCAAGAAGGGCACTCCCAAAAAAACGTTCCAATATTATTTTAAATAAAAAAGAAGCCGGATTATGATGTTGTTACTGAATCGCCCACCACACCCGTTTCCGAATTTAAGAATCAGAGTGCTACGAAATGCTTACAAGAGAAGTTGAAAAATGAGACTTTAAATGTTAAGGACATTAAGCAAGATACATCAAAAATCGGAAACAATGAACAAAATATTTGTAACGAAGATATAAAAAAAATATCACCAATCACAGTACAACGCAACATAAGCAAAAAATTAACAAAAAAGTGAAAAAAATAAAATATGTATCCTTGGCGATGAACAGGCACGAGGACTATCGCTAGAAATTAGAGATTCACGGATAAACACGTGGAACGATAACTATGATGTGTTATCTATAATAAAGCCTAACGCGACGTCTTCAGACATTTTATCATATTGCAACATCTTAAAAAGTGATTTGAGTAGCAACGACAGAGTTATACTTATAATGGGACAGAATGAAACAAACCCATTTAAACTGTCTAGTGAGGTAAGCGTAGCTTTAGAGAAATTAAAATTTGTGCGAGTATTCGTTTTAGAGACTTTAAAAAATAATTATCTAAAAGAAAAATCTCTGAATAATCATATGTACTGTGTAACTCGGTTATATCAAAATTGTAAATTTTTAAGACTTCATGGTAATATTAATAGAGCAAAAATAATAAACTTTCACATTGACTCTGAAGATTACGATAAAAAATTTATAGTTAGTAAACATAAACTTAATTCAAATAGTATAAATTACTTTAAAACAAATAAAGGCTTTAAAAAATCTTACACAAATCGGCCATACGAATTCAAAAAAGGTACAATTCCATATTTATTTGAACAACAATTAAAAAAACAAGAAACACATATTCACATTGACCTTGCCACAGCTAGTAAAAAACAACCTTTAAAAGGTACGATACCCTATTATTTTAAGCCACAGAATAAAAGTGTACAGTCAACAAATAATTTTTTTCGTGAACAAATCTAAATTGAATATATTACATCAGAACATTGCAGGACTTTTCAGCAAAATTGATTCTTTGGAAATAGTATTGGATCAATTAAAGGCATCAAAAATTGATGTAGACATAATATGTTTAAGTGAAACTTTTATTAAAAAAGAAATGGAGAACATTAATTCCATTAATAACTTTAAACTAGCCGCAAGCTTTTCACGTCTTAATGAAAAAAGAGGTGCTGTGAGTATTGTTTTGAATGTTGTGGAATTAAATTAAGTCAATTAAACATGATTATTATTTGCATATATAGAATACCTAAACCTGAAACATTGCCAGCATTTTTTGAAAAACTTAATAGATTATTACAAAAACTGACTAATAAAAAAGAGAGCACTAAATTAGTATTAACGGGTGATTGGAATATAGATATATTAAAACAGACTAAACCAACAGTTGAATTAACAAGTATATTAAATAATCATAATATTGACTTTCACATAAGAATACCTACTATAAATAAAGCGTGTATTGATCATATTGCTAGCAACATAATACAAGCTGATTCGGGCATTCATTTTCTGGGTTTGTCAGATCATGAAACAGCGCAGACCCTCAGCGTAAATATGTCTGAAAAACATATAACTACATACTGGTTTGAATATAGAAAAGATTATTGTCAAAGTAATATAATTAAGTTTAATCATTGCATGCGGGCATTATCCTGGTCTGACATATATACAATAGAAGATATTGACGTAGCTTTTGACTATTTTCATGATCTATTTTTAGTTTTTTATAATTTGTGCTTTCCAAACATTAGAATAAAAATAGTAAATACAAATATGAGAGCGCGGTGGATTACTAAAGGGATAAAAAAGGCAACAATCACAAAAAGAAATCTGTATTTAAAATATATTCATGGCAATGCAAATAAAAATCTAAATAAACAAAAATACAATGCTTATAGTCGCATATTGAAAAAATGTATCCACACTGCCAGAAAGAACGTAAATAATAAATATATAGGCAACAGTTCTAATAAATGCAAAGCAATTTGGGATGTTATCAAAAACAATATAATGTGTAAACCACACTCTCAGGGCGTAGATTACATAACGTATAATAACATTAAGTACACTGATGCACAAAAAATTGCGGAAGTTTTTAATAACCACTTTATAGGTAATTGTTGGCGACGCGCCTATAAGAATATTTCAGTTTATTAAGTCAACCGATGACGAATAACGTCTCAAAGGCATATTGTCCAATAGCAATGTTCTAATAAGAAAATGCTTAGTTAAATCTTGAAGAAATGTCGAATTAATGATATGAAGGTCTTGGGTTCGACTCCCAGGCCGGACTAGTTTATTGTTTTCCTAAGTAATATCATTCAATAAATTCATATAGGGAATTTTGAGACATAAATTATGTTACCGGATTGGTTCCCCGGTTGAAATCATCTTTCCAATTATGTAAATTTAAAAAAATAATTAAATAAAGTTAAAGATCGGATTTGTTCCCCGGTCGAGATGATCACTCTGTGCATAAATAGAATTAACGGAAATTAATTGCATAAGTATTGTTTTATATGAGTTTGATATGTTTTGTACGAAAACAAATGCCTATTTGCCATGATTGATTTATGAGAACATTCACTTATATTGTTATCTGATAAGAAACATGATAACTGATAAGAATCTGATTAGAAATAGTTTCCTACAGTTTGAAAATTGTGTAGTGAATAAATGCATCTACACAATTTTCAAAATTGGTGTATATCAGACTTTCATTTTTTTCTGATAGCCGAGAGCCGTGCAAAAGTTAGTTGTTCAAATAGTGTGAGTTCATAGACGCACGCTGGCCACGCCCTTAGGAGGCCGAATATGTAAAAATTTAAATGTTTGTAATTTCAGCAGTTTATGTAAAAATGACTTGTAAAACATTTCAGGTTGATTGTACGTGCTAAAAAGGTGTATTCTGTGTTATTTTTATGTGAAAATTCCTGTGTATAAGTGAAATAATGATAGTTTTGTATAAGAAATTTAAAAGTGTTTTAATAGTGAAATAAATAGAGAAAATGTAAATTGAACTATTGTATTAGTTAACATATGTATAATTTCAAGTGGAAAACATTGTTTTAACTTTCTGTGTTAAATATTTAAGAAATTTCGACTTCGAACTTGTGAGTAAAATAGGCATATTTCATTTAATAAATAAAAGGTTTTTCGTGATATGAAAATGTAATGTATATCGTAGTGTAGATATTGTTTTGTGCTATCTATACAGATAAATTGTATTGATGTAAAACTTATGCAAATAAAGAAATTAAGTAAAACGTGAGAGAGTAATAGTACAAATTCATGTAATTGAGTTGCGCAAGCGCGCGAATGGCGCGGCTCACTTTCGCGTATAGCTCTGGGGTAGCTTAGTGAACGGGTTTTATTGCAATTCGTTCGGAAATCCTTCGGGAAAGTACGAAAATCCTTCTGGAAAAGTGCAAGACCAGCAGTCAATAAGAAGAAGAAAGAAAAAGTGTAGGGAAGTGATAGGGAAAAGTGATTACTCTCTCACGGAATGGTTTGAAGATAATTGCTGTTTTATTCCCAAGAAATTCATCCCTCAAGTTATACAGTCCACATCGAAGAATTAAGGCGTTGGGACCGGGACGACTTCGGAAGACCCGTAATCCCCGTCTGAACCTACTTGCTGAAAAGGAAGAGGTTATCGCCCTTGTGTGTTACTCCGTTGCGGAGATCACATACGTTGTTCCCGAACCCAACGTAGGCGTTATAGGAGGCCGGATCGAGAGAAGCCTCGATTCCTCCCTTCTGTTTCAGAGCCCGAACGTTGTGCTCCTTCCTCTGGGTTCCTTTTCAATTGGACCTTCGGAGCCGGATTAAGACCACCGAAGGTCGCTGGTTTCCTTTTCAATTGGTCCTTCGCAGCCAGGATCAAGGAACCAGCTGTGGACTGCTGGTTGTGGAGAAAGAAGACCTTCGGAGCCGAGTGAAGATCAGCAACCGAAGGAAGCCGGAGGTTTGAGCTGAAGCAATAGGACCAAAGGCTAGAAGACCAGGTCGTCAGTGCAGAAAGACTGGACCTGGAACTACCGGAAGAAAGAAAACCGGGATTACGGCTTGGGGCGTGTGCTCGCATGGGGCACGTATCGCAGCCAAGCGCAGGTGCCTTGTGAAGGTGCTCATCGTGGCCAAGCAGGGCTTGGCATTTTTCCTGTCGGGCAAGCGTGCTCGGCATTTCCTGTCGGACGACCGTGTCTGGCATTTCCTGTCGGACGACCGTGTCCGGCATTTCCTGTCGAGTCATCAGGGTGCAAGAAGAAGCATCCACCGCTGCTGCTGCCAGGCGAGGGTGTGCGTGGGCACCTGAGTGTATCGCGGCCGGAGGAGGGCGCTTGGACGAGACGTCACCGGCAACTGGGCGGCGAGCACAGCATACATCCCGACCACCTAACGGTGCCAAACGGTTGGGCTCTGGCACAACACCTTCGGGTGGAGCAGTTCTCTCGAGCGAGACTGCTTCGTCATATTCCTTGGCGGGACAGTTCCTAAACCTTTCCTCCATTCCATTCCTGCACGACTCCATCCCTGGACGGCTCATCTCGGTAGGCCCTGTTCAGGATTGATAGGGCTGATAGGGCTGTTAGGGTGGTAGTAGGATTGTAGGGTTGGGACAAAGGGGGGGGGAGGGGTAGTGGTGTTAGGTTGGGGTGTAGAAGGGTTGTAGGTAAGGGGTTGTAGGTAAGGGACAGTTAGGGACCGTAGGCCAACAATCACCTTCCTGCAAGATGAAGAAGGCACAAGACCAGACAGAGAGGAGCGAAGGGAGCAGGACAAGAACAGGGCTCTCAAGAAAAGCTAAAGAGGTGGAATCATCTGGAGCGACCACAGCTACTGCGTCAAATGGAGCAACTCCTTCAAGTGGAGCCACCACCGACACGTCCACATGCACGTGGGACTCAGGGACCTCCATGGCATTGACAAGCAACAGGACGGACACCAGTGGTACGCAGGCCAGCACCGCACAACAATCCGTTATATCCAGGAGTGAAACGATGGTCGAAAAAGTAGGTCAAAGGACCGAAGAAGCGGCATCGTCAAGGACAGTAATCGGGCACACTAGTGACAAAGGGTCACAGAGAGGTAGTAGGTTATCGCGATCGGCGAGGCTGAAAGCCGAATTAGAGGCGCGGATTAAATTCGAACGCTCAGAGCTCGAACGAGCACAGGCAGCTGCTGCCTTAGCCAAGACTCAATTGGAGTTGGCACGACTCAACCGAGAAGAGGAGATCGACTCGAGTGAGGATGATGAAGAGCGGAATACCCACGTGGAACCTTTCGTAAGGAATTGGGTTCAACAGACCATAATGAGCGCGCCGGTTAGTGTGACGCAACCCGATATTACTGATAAGGAAGCGTGTAAAGGATCACGCCGCAAAGGGGCGGAGATCGAGCGCAACCAAGGAAATGCACAGAAAACACACGCGAGTGAGGTGAGGAGGTGAGGAAAGTAGAAAACCTGTCGTATTAGACGGTAAACATGAAATCGTTAAAATGATGATTAGAGAAGTTCATCATCATTTTGGACATGCCAATCACCAGACGGTGATGAATGAGGTGAACCAGAAATTTTATGTCTTGAACTTACGTAATGTAGTACGTAGTGTGTCACATCACTGTCAGTGGTGCAGGACATACAGGTCAAAACCGCGGAACGTGCCACAAGGAAATATTCCTCTGGAGAGAATAACTCATCATGAACCACCTTTTACATGCTCAGCTGTGGATTATTTCGGTCCTATGAGTGTGACTATAGGAAGGTGACACGAAAAACGTTGGGGTGTTTTATTCACGTGTCTGACCACCAGAGCAGTACATCTGGAATTAGCAGCTTCATTGACACCAGCGTCAATGATAATGGCATTGAGGCGATTTATCGCCAGAAGAGGAAAACCAGCCGTTATATACAGCGATAACGGGACGAATTTCAAAGCTGCGAATAAAGAATTATTGAAAGCATGCGAAGTATGCTATGAGGGCATGAAAAATGAGTCATTTAAGAAATATAATAAATGGAAGTTTATACCTCCGGGAGCACCCCACACGGGTGGCGCCTGGGAAAGGTTAGTAAGATCGGTTAAAATTGCGTTGACCGCTACGCTCAAAGAAAGGAGCCCACGGGAGGAGGTTCTACATACGCTGCTTTTAGAAGCAGAGCATACGGTAAATTCCAGGCCTCTGGTAACATTCAGTATGGATAGTCCTGAAGAGGGTTTGACACCCAATCATTTTCTTCTGGGGCGCTCATGTGGTGATCGACCACCTGGATTATTTTTAGAGCAACATCTGACGGGTCAACTCAATTGGAAAGCTGCACAGAGGTTAGCCGACCATTTTTGGACAAGATGGCTGAAAGAATACATGCCTACTGTAATACCTCGAACGGGTAATAACGGAAAATTCATGGAACCTAAAGAAAGTGATATTGTTTTGATAATAGATCATTCGTTGCCACGAAATACGTGGCCGAAAGGCAAAATTAGTAGAACGCTACCGGGACCAGACGGTCACACCAGTGGTTGACGTCATTACTAGCACAGGTATCTTGACGAGACCTACATCCAGAATAATAGTCCTGGTACCCGCGACGCCTCCCAAATGATGGTGCTAACGCACGGGGGGGAGATTGTTGGCGACGCGCCTATAAGAATATTTCAGTTTATTAAGTCAACCGATGACGAATAACGTCTCAAAGGCATATTGTCCAATAGCAATGTTCTAATAAGAAAATGCTTAGTTAAATCTTGAAGAAATGTCGAATTAATGATATGAAGGTCTTGGGTTCGACTCCCAGGCCGGACTAGTTTATTGTTTTCCTAAGTAATATCATTCAATAAATTCATATAGGGAATTTTAAGACATAAATTATGTTACCGGATTGGTTCCCCGGTTGAAATCATCTTTCCAATTATGTAAATTTAAAAAAATAATTAAATAAAGTTAAAGATCGGATTTGTTCCCCGGTCGAGATGATCACTCTGTGCATAAATAGAATTAACGGAAATTAATTGCATAAGTATTGTTTTATATGAGTTTGATATGTTTTGTACGAAAACAAATGCCTATTTGCCATGATTGATTTATGAGAACATTCACTTATATTGTTATCTGATAAGAAACATGATAACTGATAAGAATCTGATTAGAAATAGTTTCCTACAGTTTGAAAATTGTGTAGTGAATAAATGCATCTACACAATTTTCAAAATTGGTGTATATCAGACTTTCATTTTTTCTGATAGCCGAGAGCCGTGCAAAAGTTAGTTGTTCAAATAGTTTGAGTTCATAGACGCACGCTGGCCACGCCCTTAGGAGGCCGAATATGTAAAAATTTAAATGTTTGTAATTTCAGCAGTTTATGTAAAAATGACTTGTAAAACATTTCAGGTTGATTGTACGTGCTAAAAAGGTGTATTCTGTGTTATTTTTATGTGAAAATTCCTGTGTATAAGTGAAATAATGATAGTTTTGTATAAGAAATTTAAAAGTGTTTTAATAGTGAAATAAATAGAGAAAATGTAAATTGAACTATTGTATTAGTTAACATATGTATAATTTCAAGTGGAAAACATTGTTTTAACTTTCTGTGTTAAATATTTAAGAAATTTCGACTTCGAACTTGTGAGTAAAATAGGCATATTTCATTTAATAAATAAAAGGTTTTTCGTGATATGAAAATGTAATGTATATCGTAGTGTAGATATTGTTTTGTGCTATCTATACAGATAAATTGTATTAATGTAAGACTTATCCAAATAAAGAAATTAAGTAAAACGTGAGAGAGTAATAGTACAAATTCATGTAATTGAGTTGCGCACGCGCGCGGATGGCGCGGCTCACTTTCGCGTATAGCTCTGGGGTAGCTTAGTGAACGGGTTTTATTGCAATTCGTTAAGGATCTCCTAGGTGTGCGTTACTTGCAGTATACAGTGGCTGCAATTAACCGCCGGTACGACATACTCCGCCGAACGTCGAGTCCAGTGATTCCGTGAGGCGTCGAGGTCACCGGCCCCTAGGTGATTCTTGGGCACTTTATGCGCTCCGAGCATCCTGTGCCTAGTCGCGTCGTAAAGTGCCACCGTCGCACTTCCCCCAACCCTTTTGCTGACAAAAGGGGTAGACAGTGCCCAGTTTGTGAATACGCCAACTACGCTTTACACTCCGCCATCCGCGTCGCGCTTCGTGCCAAATCGGCTGGCAATTATTAGACAGGGCCAAAAAGAATACCTGACTGACTTTAGGTAGGTTTCAATATGTCCGATAAGGACAAAGGGGAGCCTCCACCTAAACCCAAACCCAGAAGACCACCCGACCGTCCTGGTGTACTAGACCGTCCTATCGCGTATCGCGACATCTTTGATCCTGAAAGGACTAGAGTAGTGTCCTCCTACTCTCAGATCCCGACAAGGAAACCCTCCTCACCGGGTAAAGAGCCCGCACCGAGGACCGCGCTCTCGCCCATTGTACCTGGAGGTACGACTGGGCGGGAACCGTTCCCCCAACCTCAGCGGGCCAAGAAGACCCAGAGAAGGCACACGCCTCCAGAAACAGCAGCATCCCTTCAGGAGAAGAGGCGATGCTATAGTACCACCAACTCCTCGGACTATTCTTCATCTGAGGGAGAATCGGATCACCAACCGGAAAAGCCGATTAGAAGATCACCTCCTAAATCGCCATCGCCGACTAAACCCCCCCCCCCCAGAACACCGGAACACACCAGCATGGATGCTGCTGATCTGGAGCAGGGAGAGGAAGGGTCATACGGATGGAGTGCCACCACGTATGCAACCCTAGCACCTAGCACATCTGCCGGACACTCACCATCCGCGCCTACCACCAACCCTTCAGGCCGGCCATCGGACGATGGTCAGAGGCCTTCCACCAGCTATGCCCAACTGGTAGCTGCCCCGGCAGTACCAAGGACAAAGACTGCCGAAACACCAAAGCCGCCGGAAGAATCGGCGAAAAGGTACCCACCTATAGTGGCTGAGTGCTTGCCGGATTGGACGAAGCACTTCGAGGCACTAAATAAGAAACTGGGCCACCCACTGAATGCTCGTCCATTCGGCAAGGGAGTAAGATTTACCCCCCCAGAGTCCGGAAGAATTCCGGACGGTACAAAAGTACCTAATAGAGATGACCGAGAAAGTACCAGCTATGTCCTGGTACTGTTACACCCCCGAGGAGGACAAGCCCACGAAAGTGGGCATACGGGGACTACCAGTGGGCACGGATCCAACCGCGATAGAGGGGGCTATCAGGGCAAAGGGGTTCCCGATTAGATACGTAAAAGGGATCCCCCCCCCGTAGAGGCAGACCTGGGTGCCTCTACTTCGCGCAGCTGGACCACCTGAGCCTGGAGCGCCTTAATGAACTCTACCAAATCGACGAGCTCCTCTTCATGAGAGGAGTCGTCATAGAGGCCTGGCAAGGAAGAGCGGGCCCTTCACAGTGTCACCGCTGCCAGGCCTCTGGCCACGCATCCAAAAATTGCTTCAGGCCAGTGAAGTGTGTTCGCTGTGCCGGAGACCATATAGCCAGCAACTGCCCAAGGGGTAGAGATGAGGAACCGCGATGCGCTAACTGCGCCAAAAACCATACCGCCAACGATCGCCGCTGGCCAGTCCTGAGGAGGATTGCAAGGAAGCAGGGGATCACTCTACCGGGACTACTCCCAGAGGAGCCCAAGAGAGTCCCCCAAAGTCGTCCCAGGGCCGTGGTTCAGGAAGACGGGTGGACCACAATTAGAGGAAAAGGAAGGCAACCTGCCCCCCTCCACCCGTCACGGCACCCACAGGAACGGTGGTGCCCACCATGATTATGTAATAGTGGAGACGAACTGTCCACTATTAACAGACTCCGAGTGGTTTTCTTTAAGGTGGAGAAATGAAACTACTGTTTATGTTTATGAATGTACTGTCGAATGGGATTCGGAATGGAATATCTTTTGCATCAACCTTGCCTATATTTATATGGCTGGCTCACTATTGATTTGCCAATGGTAACAATTAATATTTTGCCTAGCCAATTATATTGCTTATTTTATGACCAATGAAAACTATTTAAAATATACAATTATCTACGTTTCGTTTCCCGGTGTGAGACTTGTTTGTTGTTCACGAAGCTACGTCGCTGGACCGGGCTATATAAGACATGCAGATCGGTGCGCACGCGTAGTCGGCGGGCGGCGGCGGTGTGGAATACAGCTCCGGAACAGCAAGAGGAAACGAACTGCGGCGTTGAAGAAACGGCTCACCATTGGTCGACGGATACGTGACGATAGCGGCGTGTGAAGTCGGTGTGGCGCTGAATGATATTTGCGGCTGCTTCTTGTTTCTTTATAAGAACGTCAAATTATCTATATACAGTCCGCAGTATCTCAGTAGCCAAGAATAATTAGGAAATAAAATGTTTTTTTATTTATTCTCGCCTTCCGCGTTATGGTAGCAGCGGAGTATATATTATTTATTCCCGTTTCGGTTTGATTAATCTGGCTGCTACATCACTCTCACCCAGCGGTGGTTTTGATGATGATGATGAATCCTCTGCAGTATCCTCGTTAATAATATAGGCAGGCTTTAGTCGGTCGATCGATATAATCGTAGATTTCCTTCCGGGTATTTGTAGTTTAAAAGTCTTGCTATTTCTCTCTAATACTTTATACGGTCCATCGTAGGTAGGTTGAAATTGTTTTTTCATTGCGTCGTTTCTTACAAAAACTTGTTTGCATGTTTTCAAATCTTGGTGAATGAATACTGATTTATTATTTCTGTGTGATTGCATTTCGGTGCATTTCAACGATAAGGCTTTGTTAATTGATTCTCGAAGTTTAGTTACGAAATCGTAATCCATTTCTTGTTTGTTTGACGCTGCTGAACTGAAGAAGTCACACGGCAGCCTTATGCTGCAGCCGTAGGTTAGCTGAGCGGCGCTAAGACTAGTGTCTGCACGCGGTGTTGCTCGTAGTCCGAGTAGCACTGTAGGTAGCTCATCAATCCACTTTGTATGTTGAGATAAACGAGTTTTGAGTGCAGTCTTTAATGTACGATGCCATCGTTCGATTATTCCGTTTGACTGAGGATGGTATGCTGTTGTACGCGTCTTCTGTATTCCCATAGTTTGAAGAAGTTTGAGGAATAGGTTGCTTTCGAAATTCCTTCCTTGATCCGTTGTGATGGTTTTAGGTGATCCGAAACGAGTAATCCAATTTTCATAAATTATCTTCGCGACGGATTCGGCTGAAGTATCATCGGTAGGTATTGCTTCTGGCCATCTTGTTGTTCTGTCGATCATTGTTACGAGATAACGATGTCCTTGCGGTGAAGTAGGTAATGGTCCAACGATGTCAACGTGCAAGTGTTCGAATCTCTCCGTGGGTGGAAATGTAGCTAGACTACTTGATGTATGCCTTTGAACTTTGCATTTTTGGCATTGAATGCATTGCTTCGCCCAGTTGCCAACATCCGCTTGCATTGCAGGCCAAAAGAATTTTTCAGTGATGAGTTTTCTTGTTGTTCTAACACCTGGATGACTAATGTTGTGCAGTGTATTGAAGACTTCGCGACGACATTCTTCTGGTATGTATGGTCGCATGGTTGTCGTTGAGGCTTCACAGTATATAGGTAGATGCGTCATTGGCATTGTAACTTGCTTGATGGACAAGTTACCTTGCTTCGATAGATGTTTTATGTTGTCACTATCTCTGTCTTGTGCTGCGGCGATCTTATGATAGTCGATTGATGTAGGGCACGTTACACTGTCGATTGGTACGCGACTGAGTGCGTCGGCAACTATGTTGTCCTTTCCACTGATGTGACCTATGTCGGTCGTGAATTCACTTATGAAAATAAGTTGTCTTGCTCTTCGTGGTGTTTCCGATAGTGATGGTTTCTTTGGAAGTACATATGTTAATGGCTTGTGGTCGGTAAAAACGATCAGGTTTCGACCCTCGAACGTTTTTCTGAAGTGCTTGATAGCCATGTAAATAGCGAGTAGCTCTCGGTCGAATGTACTGTAGTTACGTTGAGTATCGGAGAACTTCTTCGAAAAATATCCAAGTGGTTGCCATTTCCCATTGCTGTATTGTTGGAGAACTGCTCCTGCTGAGAGATCGGATGCGTCGCTGAAGATAGCAAGGGTTGCTTCGTGTGATGGGTGAGCGAGTAAAGCTGCATTTTGGATCGCAATTTTACAAGCTTCAAATGCCTTCGTGGCTTCATCGTTCCATTCGATTGACGTTTTATCTTTTTTCTTCGTGTTGTGAAGGTAGGCGTGAAGTGGTGCTTGGATTTCAGCGGCTTTAGGTATGTGTTCTCTGTAAAAATTTATCATCCCAAGAAAACGCCTTAGCTCTTCGATAGTTTTAGGTTTTGCATAATCGATGATTGCTCTGACTTTTTCGGCAGGCGGTTTTATTCCTTCCTTGCTGACGGTGAAACCAAGAAATTGAACTTCTTGCTGTCCAAATACGCATTTCGAAGGGTTGATTGTGATTCCGTTGTCTTCTAATCGCTGTAGCACGGTGCGTAGATGGGTTTCGTGCGTTTCTTTATCAGGGCTTGCAACAAGGAGATCATCAATAAATGCGAAAACGAAATCCAGTCCATGAAGTACTTCGTGTATGAATCTTTGGAAAGTTTGACCTCCGTTCTTTAATCCTGGGATCATTCTTGGGAATTCGAATAATCCCATTGGGGTAATTATTGCTGTCTTCTCTATGTCTTCATCGCGGACTCTTATTTGTTGGTAAGCTCGGTTGAGATCGATGGTGGAGAATATAGTCTTGTCTGATAGTTGATGAGTGAAATCCCTGACTCGCGGTATTGGGTAGCGGTCAGGAGTGGTAATAGAATTCAGTCTTCTGTAATCTCCACAAACTCGTAATTCTCCGTTCTTCTTCGGTACAATGTGAAGTGGTGATGACCAAGGGCTTTTGCTTGGACGGCATATTCCTTGCTCAATCATGTTTTCGAATTCCTTTCGAACTTGCTCGTATAGGTGTGGTGCGATTGGACGTGCACGACAATGAAGTGGTGGTCCATTGGTGTCGATGAAATGCTCAACGTCGTTCTTCGGTGTTAATTTCATTGAAGTTATTCTTGTGATACCAGGGTATTCTTCGAGGATCTTGTGATACGGTTGTTGCACATCTATGCTTCTTATTGTGGGCAGATTGGTTGCTTGTACAAAAGACTGAGATGCAAGATTGGTTTTCCCGTCGATGATTCTTCTATTTTTGATGTCGACGACCAACTGGTGATGTTGAAGAAAATCAGCACCGATGATTG
Source organism: Parnassius apollo (assembly GCA_907164705.1). NCBI lineage: Eukaryota > Metazoa > Arthropoda > Insecta > Lepidoptera > Papilionidae > Parnassius > Parnassius apollo. The sequence continues at coordinate 189,227 of CAJQZP010001412.1, read as the reverse complement.
GTTTGCTGACTTTAGCGACGATAAATCTCCATTTGAATGGTCGGCGTAGATTAAAATCAAGTTCCATTGTTTTTTCTCCATATGTAGGAATAACCGTATTGTTTGCTGCATAAAGTTGAAAATCTAGTGGCTTCAACTTCTGTCCTTGCTTCGGCGGTAACACTGAGATATTTGCTCCGGTGTCGATAAGGAAAGTAAGCTTGCTTTTTTTATCGGTGACGAAAAGACGGTAGGACTTTGCTGTTACGCTGGATCCCGTCGCATCGAGCGTACTAGTTAGTTTTCCGTATTCGTATTTTCATTTTTGAATGTACACGGTGCTGTGCATTTTCTTGCCTCGACCCCGAAACGTCGATGATAGTAGCAGTAAGGGGATCTTGATGTTGAGCTTATTCGACTTCTACTTGCAGAGCGGTTGCGACGAAAAGGTGATCTTCGGTGTTGCTGATTGCGCTGGTTGTACTGTTGCTGGTAAAAGGTATGATGCTGGGAAGCTTTGAGCGCGGCGACTTCGAATGATAGCTTCCGAATTTCTTCGAGAAGAAACTGGGTATCTTTGGCCTTTGTTGAAGTGCCTTCGATGATCGATATGTGTGAGCTACTGCTGTTTTCGATCATCTTGTCCGCCAGGAGTGCCAGTTCGTCGAGCTTCGTCTGCGTGCTGAATGTTTCGCTGACTGCTATTACCGATCGAATATGTGGTGGTAGGTGGTTTACCCACATTAGCCGTAGTGTTGAATCCGGAACTTTATCTCGCGCCAAAGTACGCATTTTGCGTAGGAGTTGTGTGGGTTTCTGGTCTCCAAGTTCTATTTCTGATAGAAGTTTTTGTAGCTGTCGACTGTCGGATTCTTCGTATGCGGAGATCAGACGATCCTTCAGTGAATTATACTGGTCGACTGCTGGTGGGTTGTACAACAGGTCCGCAATTTGTTCGATGTCTTGTTTCTCAAGTTGGGCTATCACCATCTGTGCTAATTGCGCTTGGCTCTTCTTTAAACCATTCGTTGCGGCTTCAAAACTGACGAACCAAAGTCGTGGTTTGTCTCTCCAAAACGGTGGTATTCTTAACGATAGAGATATACCGGCGATTTCTGGTTCCTTTACCGGGTTTGATGTATATGTGTTTGCCTCCTGCTCCATAATGATGGCTTGATTACACTGAAGTCTTCCTTCTCGGTGTTCGTACGGGTTTCCTTCGCGGTGTTCGTGCAATAGTAGTGGTACGTCGCAGGGTGTTCCTTCTTGGTGTTCGTACCGGATCTTCCCCCTCGGTGTTCGTACGGGGTCACCACTGTAATAGTGGAGACGAACTGTCCACTATTAACAGACTCCGAGTGGTTTTCTTTAAGGTGGAGAAATGAAACTACTGTTTATGTTTATGAATGTACTGTCGAATGGGATTCAGAATGGAATATATTTTGCATCAACCTTGCCTATATTTATATGGCTGGCTCACTATTGATTTGCCAATGGTAACAATTAATATTTTGCCTAGCCAATTATATTGCTTATTTTATGACCAATGAAAACTATTTAAAATATACAATTATCTACGTTTCGTTTCCCGGCGTGAGACTTGTTTGTTGTTCACGAAGCTACGTCGCTGGACCGGGCTATATAAGACATGCAGATCGGTGCGCACGCGTAGTCGGCGGGCGGCGGCGGTGTGGAATACAGCTCCGGAACAGCAAGAGGAAACGAACTGCGGCGTTGAAGAAACGGCTCACCATTAGTCGACGGATACGTGACGATAGCGGCGTGTGAAGTCGGTGTGGCGCTGAATGATATTTGCGGCTGCTTCTTGTTTCTTTATAAGAACGTCAAATTATCTATATACAGTCCGCAGTATCCCAGTAGCCAAGAATAATTAGGAAATAAAATGTTTTTTTATTTATTCTCGCCTTCCGCGTTATGGTAGCAGCGGAGTATATATTATTTATTCCCGTTTAGGTTTGATTAATCTGGCTGCTACAATTACATCTAAGGCAACCACCGGGGCGACTCTTCAGCCCCCCGCTAATGACGCCATAGAGCGCCAAACCTCTCAGAGGAGTAAGCGGGGGGAGAAAGAAGAAGAAGAAGGTGCAGCCTCCTCCTCAGGCAGCAACCTCTACACCAACCCCAACGGTAACGATAGCCCAGGCGCAGGTTACCATGGAAGATAAGAAAGCCAGAATGGGTAGAGTGCCAGAAAGGGCTCTATCAGAAAATAGAGCCCGCTCTACACACATAGCGCGCTCTACCCATAAACAAAGAGACGTACACCAACTCCCGAGACCAGCGCCTTCCGCACACGCACCCAGAACACCTCTAGCCGGCTTCGAGACTGCTGACGCCATCCAACGTCTGGTTGGCATAGCAATCGAGGTCGGCAGTCAAGTCCTGGCTGATATTAGAGCCGCGACAGATCCGATCACAGCGGTGATGAAGGCGCTGGCTAATCTACTGGCTCGGCACTACAGTGGAGGAGTCTAACCTGCGCCTCCTCTACTGGAATCCAGGTGGAATCCAGCAGAAGCTACAAGAACTCCGCACCGTCGCCCAACAACAAGACGTACAGGTCATCTTGCTGGGAGAGACGAAACTTAATCCGAGTACACGCATAAAGCTGCCCAATTACCATCTGTATAGGAGGGACGAGGTCACTTCTCAAGGGGCCGCTTACAGAGGGACAGCGGTCCTAGTGAGAAGAGACATCGTCCATCAAGAACTAGACCTACCGGAATACCAGACTATGCGCTCTATCGGCATAAAAATGGAGGCGGCGGGCGAGGAACTTAGGATCTTTGCAGCATACCGCCCGCCAGGGACTCCATTTTGCTCCTCAGACGTCCGAACGGTAATGGAAGGCGAAACACCGACCATCATCGCCGGGGACCAAAAACGCCAAACACCCGGCGTGGGGATCTATACTGATCAACCCGCCGGGTCATGCACTATTTGAAGACGCCGAAAGATACGGCTATGACGTTTTAGGTCCTGAAAAACCTACACACATTCCTACGGATCCACGAAGTCGTCCGGATGTACTGGACATCGTGCTCGCTAGGAACATCAACTACCCGATAGTGGTAGAGGTGCTGTACGACCTGGAATCGCAGCACATCCCGATCTTAATTACCCTTGGCTTAAAGGCGGTGACTACGCTGCCCAGAACAGTGAAGACACGTGTCGACTGGAGGCTCTACCACAAACACCTGCAGGAGAGACCTCCAGCACACCACCCCCTTAAACACAGCGGACGACGTAGAGGCCGCAGCCACTAACATGACAAAGGCGATACAGGAGGCCCTCAATGCTGCCTCTACGATCGTCCCGATGTCCTCCAGAAGGGATGATCTGCCGCATAACATCTGCGTGCAGATCAAGAGAAAAAGGGCCTTAAGGAGACTCTGGGCGCGTACTCGCTGCCCGAGAATCAAAATGAGACTGAACATCTTGTCGGAGGAACTGTCGGTTGCAGTCCAGGCACACAGAGGAGATGCTTGGGAGCGGCGCACATGGAAAGCGGAAGAGCACGATACGTCGCTCTACAAACTGAACCGGCAGTTAACTAAAGCCAAACCTCCCGTTTACCCGCTGACCAACAACGCGAGCGAACGTCGTTACGATGCCAAGGGTAGAGCGGATATCCTAGTCGAGCACTTCGAGGAGCAATTTATGCCGAACCCAGCAAGTGCGGAGTTCTTGGAGCTTCATGCCCGAAAGGAGAGTCGCGTACAGGAGTTCCTGTCGTCGCCCGCGCCGCCTCTTGCAGGAGAGTGGTTCATCTCCCCCGCTGAACTGCGGTGGACAGCAACCCGCCTGCAACCGAGGAAGGCGCCGGGGCACGACGGGATTACCAACGCTGCACTCCGACAGCTGTCCCATAGAGTCCTAGTAGAGCTTGGTCGACTCTACAATGGGATCCTGCGGACATCCCACTTCCCGGAGGACTGAAAGAAAGGCAAAGTAATCGTCTTGCCGAAACCCGGGAAGGACAGGCGTAGAGCTGCCAGCTACAGGCCGATCACGCTGCTACCACACATAGCTAAACTGCTTGAAAGATTGTTGCTAAGACGCCTCCGCCCGTGCATCCAACTTCGGGCGGAGCAGCACGGATTCAGGAGGGGTCACTCTACAGCAACACAGCTGACCAGAGTGCTGCACCTGCTTGCGGCCGATTACAACCGTGGCCGCACTACGTTGGGCGTCTTTCTCGATATCGAGAAGGCGTTCGACAGGGTGTGGCATTCTGGATTACTTTTTAAATTGGAAGAACAGACCAGTGTCCCTCCTGCTATGTTGCGGCTAGTGGCGTCTTTCCTGGCAGACAGGAAGTTCTACGTCTGCGTAGAGGGCGCCAAGTCCGCAACCAGAACCATCAGAGCTGGCGTTCCTCAGGGCAGCTGTTTGTCTCCAGTCCTGTACGCGGCTTATACCAACGATATCCCTACCCTGGCAGGCAGGCTGCAAGAATGGGAGGACGACGTGGAATTGGCGTTATATGCGGACGATAGCGCTTATTTCACCTCTTCCAGAAGTGCCCATATTGCCGCTGCCAGGATGCAACGCCTCCTGGACCTGTTGCCACCATGGCTAGATGAGTGGAGGATGGTCGTCAACGTTGGTAAGACGACCGCTCTGCTCACTCGCCGCCTCAGGAACCTACCACCTCAACTAACCCTCAATGGCCAGCAGATCGCGTACGAGAAGGCCGTGACCTACCTTGGGTGCCGGATCGACCGGGCGCTGCTCGTGACTGCGCACGTCGACCTCGTCGTCCGTAGAGCACGATGTGCGCGGGCGATGCTACGTCCGGTCCTGGCATCCAAGCTACCACTTAACACCAAAGTGCGAGTATATAAAACCTACATCAGAGCCATTATCACCTATGCTGATCCGGCCTGGTACGCGCTTCTGAGCGAGCCTCTGAGGCGGCGACTGCAGGCCCAGCAAAATATGGCGTTAAGAACCATCGTCGGTGCGGGTCGCTACGTCCGGAATGACGTCATAGCGGCCAACCTGAAGATCGACACCATACAGGAATTTGTGGCCCGGTTGGCGCGCGGACTGTTCGACCGTGCAGACAACGGGCCGCATATACACCTTAACAACTTTGCGCCGCTACACACTCGCCCTCCGGACGGGCGACCCTATCCAAGAGAACTCCTCTCTATATCGATTAGAGAGTCGAGTAACAACCCTCAATGCCGCTGAAAGGCCAACCCCGACCTCATTAGATAACCTCCGTTTTTCGTAGTCATAACCGACTACGAAAAAATTACCGATAGCGACAATCGTTTTGACACCTACAACGCCATTAGAAGGCTCCCAGGACCGGTCCATAGTAGTGGACCACGAGGACAGCACGGGTAATGGAGGCTTACCCCCGAGGCCCGCAACCTCCATGTGCCTAACAAGACACATGAAGAAGACATCAACGTGCAATTCGTTCGGGAATCCTTCGGGGAAGTACGAAAATCCTTCGGGAAAAGTGCAAGACCAGCAGTCAATAAGAAGAAGAAAGAAAAAGTGTAGGGAAGTGATAGGGAAAAGTGATTACTCTCTCACGGAATGGTTTGAAGATAATTGCTGTTTTATTCCCAAGAAATTCATCCCCCAAGTTATACAGTCCACATCGAAGAATTAAGGCGTTGGGACCGGGACGACTTCGGAAGACCCGTAATCCCCGTCTGAACCTACTTGCTGAAAAGGAAGAGGTTATCGCCCTTGTGTGTTACTCCGTTGCGGAGATCACATACGTTGTTCCCGAACCCAACGTAGGCGTTATAGGAGGCCGGATCGAGAGAAGCCTCGATTCCTCCCTTCTGTTTCAGAGCCCGAACGTTGTGCTCCTTCCTCTGGGTTCCTTTTCAGTAATATTACAAAACGCGAAAATAATCTTCTTAAACAGATTGTAACGAATGACAAAACAATTTTTCTATATCCTACGGATTGTTATGAGGTTCGTAAAATAATAATGAATCTTAATAATAGTAAATCTGTCGGATACGACGAAATTTTAACGAAAATATGAAAAGCGTGTGCAAATAGCATATCTGAAATTTTAAGCTTTTTGATAAATTTATCGTTTTGTAAAGGCATCTTTCCATCGAAGTGAAAACAAGTAATTGTAAAATCACTTTTTAAGAAAGGTGACAAGGCAACAGTAAATAATTATAGACCAGTTACTCTCGTGCCTGTGTTATCGAAAATATTTGAAAAAGCTATGTGTAATAGATTAAACTTATTCTTTACAAAGCATAATATATTAAATCGGCAGCGGTTTGGATTTGTAAAGAAAAGTTCAACTACACTTGTATGCTTTCATCTTATTAAATTTGTCACCGAAAGCATATCTCAAGGGATACCTGTAGTAGCAGTACTATTAGACATGACTCAGGCCTTTGATCACATAGAACATGACATTTTGCTTCAAAAATTAGAAAAATATGGGATTCGTGGTGAAGCAAATAATTGGATAGCTAGTTATTTGAAAGACAGAAGGCAATGCACTGAAATCTGTAAGATGGTGCCTAAAAACAAACAAATACAAAAATCATCATATAGATCAGATTATAAAATTATTAAATATGGTGTTCCACAAGGTAGTATTTTGGGCCCGCTTTTATTTTTAATTTATATCAATGACCTACCTCAAGCTACGAAAGAAAAATGCATTCTTTTGACATAAATAAGGCAAGGCTAATGACATAAATGATTTTAATAATCAAATCAATAACTCTATTCGTGACGTAGTTAAATGGCTTGAATTAAATAACCTTAATATTAATTTTGACAAAACAAAAATAATACAATTTACGACACACAAATCAAAAAAAAAATAGACATTAACATTAAATTTCATAATAAATCGATAGAAAAGGTACAGTCTGCAGTATTTTTGGGTATCACACTTGATGAACAATGCAATTGGAAGGAGCATATTTTTAAAATTTGTAAGAAATTAGACCGATTTGTTTATGCTCTAAGACGATTACGGAGAACAGTGTCGCCAGAGGCAGCTCTATGTGCATATCATGGTTATGTTTCCTCAGTTCTAAGCTACGGGTTATTGTTATGGGGTAACTCTACCGATAGCCAGAAAGCATTTGTAGTACCAAAAAAAATGTATTCGCGCTGTATGCAATTTGGGGTACTGTGAGAGTTGTAGACCCCATTTTAAGAAATTAAACATTTTTCCCTTACCATGTATGTATGTGAGGGATATCTGTTTGTTTGTAAGACAAAATTTAAATTTATTTACAAAACAGTCTGATGTAACACAGAGGCATACTAGGAACAAAAAATAAATTATTCTTGCCTAAATCAGGCACCTCATTCTTTAACAGGAATGCTTCCTACATGGCAATCCGTGTATACAATCATCTGCCAGACACAATAAAGAATGAAACAAGTCAAACGTTTAAACGAAAGTTGATAGAATGGCTTCTCAGCAAGTGTTTTTATAGTCTTTCTGAATATTTCAACAACTAATTTTGTTTTTAAAATTATTATTTAATTAATATAATTATAATAGTAAATATAGGTGACATATATAGCAATTTGACGATGACATGTATTATTACTGATTTTCACTTTGACATATTTATGACAATTTGTATAACATTTATCCGTAATTAATTTTTTATAGTTTTGTATTAAAATTTTATGTCGAAATTAAATTAAGACGATTTAATATTTGTACGCCTATAAAAGAGGCAGAATAAGTGAACTTCTGTATTAGATTTAAGACCATTATGTATTACCTTATTCTGACAAATAAATAATAATAATAATAATAAGGCGTAGGGAAGTGACGACCCCATCGCCCGCTGATATAACGGTTATGTGACAAAACCGCTACGTCGGCGCAGTCAGTCAGCACCTTGCCAAGAGGTGTTAGTGCCGTGCCTCGGCAAAAATTGAAGGTGCCAAGGCCCGCTTGTGCACATGGCCTAACCATGAAACGGCGCCGGGTCTGGGCGTCTCCCGCCTAAATGACGCTCTAAAATGGATGATGGAATCAAATGGAACGCGCAAAGGGCCGCTGCCTGGAGGTCGCCAGGGCGCGTCTGGAGCTGGCGCTGGAAGCGACAGCATGCGAACTGCCAGCCGAGCGCGAGGTGCTGCACGACCACCCAGCAGCTCCTCGCATCCATCATCCCCACCAGCTGGCTTGGTGTCGGCAGGGTCTTCGCGGGCTCAGCAATCGGCACCCGCCACTGGTGGAGTACGCCGCATGCGTTGGACAACCCAGATGAACAGCAACGCATTGCGGGCGTATTTTAGGGCGAAAGGGGGAGAAACTGGAGGTTTTGCGTATCGGGCAAGGATGCATCGACTTTTTGCTGAGCTGGAGCCATCTGTAACCGTCACCGAGCAAAACCTGGCAGACCGAGTTCGGTATATCTTGCGCTCAAATACATTTGATGTCACCGAACTCGAACGGCTACGACGTGAGGCTGTTCCTTCATCGGGTGAAAATGCTGCGGCTGAGGATGCGGCGCCACAACTTGCTGAGCAAACGGCAAATGTGGATGCCGCCGTGAATACGCCAGTTGTGGTTGATTCAAACGATGATGGAACAGTCGCCCAGGAACTGGAACTAGAGCAAATGAGGAGTACATTGGAAGAGGCGATTGTGGAAACGCGCAGTACGACTCTCGAAAATCGACCGCGACTTCCCCGCTTAGCCCTAAGCAAGCGGAATCGGGCTGTCGTGAGGGCTCTGAACCCAATGCTGGTTACCTATTTGGAAGCCAGCCGGGACCTTTGCGATACGGACTCAATTCTTTTTGGCGCCGCACTGGCAGTCTACCGTATTATAGGTGCCAAACTTTCCACGGCTGGACGCGCTATTGGACAAAGTAGTGCTATCCCAGCCTGGAGAATAAGAATTGAAGAACGTATCGCAAAGGCTAGGGCCCTCATCGGCAGACTGATATGCTTCAGGTCAGGCAATACCAGGCCAAGGATTGTGCGCACCGTCAGGATGGCGTTTGCTGGGACAAATGTTAGTTTGTCCCAGCCGGATATAATGCAAAAACTGACGGAGCGCATAGACGACCTGAAGCAAAGAATAGCTGCTTGGGGAAAGCGGATTCGGCGATATACCGAGAGGTCGACACGGTTCAACCAGAATCGTCTCTTCCAGAGTGATCAGAAGAGGCTCTATAAATCATTGGAGCGACCAATAGTAAGTTGAACGGGCCCTGCACCAAATCAGGCCGACATGGTCGCATTCTGGCGCAGCCTGTGGTCAGAGCCCGTAAACCACAACGAGGGCCCTTGGACGGAAGTTGTGGCGAGTCAGTGTGCGAGTATTACGCCCATGGACCCCGTCATCATAACGCCGGATGACGTAGCTGAGGCGGTCCGTAGGGCCCCGAACTGGAAAAGTCCGGGGCTTGACGGGCTGCATCACTACTGGCTGAAGGGGTTCATGGTGTGTCACTCTGTGCTCGCCCGACAGTTTCAAGAGGCTCTCAACCAGAAGTCGCTCCCAAGCCTCTTCACTACTGGGATCACTCATTTGGCTCCTAAAGATCAGGTTGCCACAGACCCGAGCAAATACCGCCCCATCACGTGTCTACCGACCATATACAAGACACTAACATCCATTTTGAGCGCAAGAATCGCTCGTCACCTGGACTTAAATCAGGTGATGTCGCGCGCTCAAAATGGATGTCGGGGCGGCGGTCGTGGAACCAAGGAACCACTCCTCATTGACGCGGACATTGGCAAAGTGGTGAAACGCAACCGTCGGAACTTCTCCGCCGCCTGGATAGATTACAGAAAGGCATTTGACTCGGTGCCCCATACATGGCTAAAGAGGGTCCTCGAGCTGTACAAGATTGACTGTACAGTTCGAGACTTCCTCGAGCAGTGTATGGGGCAGTGGAGTACGATCCTCTGTCATCTAGGCGAGCGGATGACGGCTGCGGAAAGCCGCATAAGGATAAGAAGGGGTGTATTCCAGGGCGACTGTCTGAGTCCAATCTGGTTCTGCCTCTCTTTGAACCCTCTCAGTACTTTACTGGAGGGCTCCGGGAGGGGATTTCAGCTTCGGAAAGGAGGTACAAAAGTGACCCACCTTTTCTATGTGGATGACCTCAAATTATTCGCCTCCAGTCGCTCCCATCTTATGGAATTGCTAAACATCACGTGTGAATTTAGCAATTCTATTAGAATGGAGCTGGGGACGGATAAGTGTGCGGTCCTCCATGTTGAAAGGGGAAGGGTTGCTAACTCTGAGGGCATAGACTTATCTATGCCCGTCAACTTAAGAACCCTTTCCGAGGCTGAAACATACCGATACCTGGGTATGTCACAGAACATTGGTATCGATGAGGCTGGTATGAAACAGTCAGTTTGCGACGTGTTTTATACACGCTTGACCAAAGTGCTTAACAGCCTTTTGTCCGGTGTGAACAAGGCACACGCATATAACGGTTGGATCATGCCTGTCCTCATGTATACCTTTGGCATACTCAGGTGGACTCAGACTGAACTTAACGCCCTGGATAGAAAAGTCCGCACTACCATGACGTCCCATAGGATGCATCATCCGAGATCGTCGGTAATGAGGCTGTACTTGCCGCGGAAGCATGGTGGTCGTGGCTTCTTGAGCGCGCTCACCATGCATAATCGCGAAGTGTGCAGCCTCCGTGATTACTTCCTTGCGAGATCGGATGATCCATTCTATAAGGACGTGATAAAGGATTTCTTGTGATAAAGGACTTACCCCCTCTATCCTTAGCCAACGAGCAATGGCAAGACCCGGCAGTGCAGAGCATTTCCGACCGGGAGACCGTATGGAAGGAGAAGGAGCTCCACGGGAGGTTCTACAAGGCTCTACATGAGCCTTTCGTAGACACAGTAGCCTCCCTCCACTGGCTACGCTTTGGTGATCTCTTCGGGGAAACCGAGGATTTTGTCTGTGCAATACAGGATCAGGTTATTAAGACCAGCAACTATCGGAGATACATCCTAAAGGATGGCACTGTCGACATCTGTCGAGCTTGTCGCCATCCCGGTGAGTCACTTAGGCATGTTATCTCCGGTTGTTCGGCGCTTTCTAACTCTGAGTACTTGCACAGGCACAACCTAGTAGCCAGAATTCTACACCAGGAGCTCGCTCTGAAATACGGTCTCGTGGATCGGAAATTGCCGTATTACAAGTACTTGCCGGAAGCCGTGCTCGAAAATGATCGCGCCAGGCTCTATTGGGACCGGGCCATCATCACAGACAGGACTATTCTTGCGAATAAGCCTGATATTGTGCTGATGGACCGGGCACAGTCAAGGATATTTTTGGTCGACATTAACATTCCGTATGACGAGAACCTCGTGAAAGCCGAAACAGACAAGCAAACAAAATATCTGGACCTGGCTCACGAGGTGACCGACATGTGGGGTGGTCTCCCGACCGAAATTATTCCTGTAGTCGTCTCTGCAAACGGGCTAATCCCAGTCAGCCTCTCGGGTCATCTGAGGCGGCTAGGACTACGTGGCGGACCGCTCCAGGTTCAAATGCAGAAGGCGGTGCTCCTCGATACCGCCCGCATCGTCCGCCGGTTTCTTTCCCTTTCCCCCTAACCCTCGGCCGTTTGGTCTCCCCTGCCGAGGGCCTCCATCTGGTTGGGCTTTTACTTATTTATCTACTTTTATATTCATTTTATGTTATTGACATTTATGTATATTTATCTTTTCATTTTCATTTATAATTATATACTTTATAGAACCCGAGCCAGATGAGAAAACTATAGATACCCCAGTGTCATAATCGAAATAATATAATACACAGTCGACTGGCTTACAAGTCTCCTTTAGTCACGTTGATTTATTAATTCATACAAATATTTTTCGTATTCGTTGACTTTTAATTAATTTTATTCATCTTTTGACCTAAATATATTTTATTCGATAATAGCGTTTAATCGAATACAAGGTTTTATTTTATTTTGAAATATTACACCAATAAGTGAATGCTAGGGCCTACGTCTATCCTCAAATGATATTTAAAATATTACTATGTCAACCCTGAGTACTAAGTTACCAATGAAAACAGTTTTCGGTTGTCGTTACTTATCATAAGCATCTATTTTAGCCGCAATCACTGCAGCCATTAAGTTACTTAAATTTAAACTTTCATATTAATGAATATCCAATTTTTTATTATTACAATTTTTTATATTTCATTTAAACATCTTCATATGATGATATATTTATTTCATTTTGGCTACCTCGTTGGTCTATTGGTGGTAAGCGAGACTGCTGATTTTGTGGTCCTGGGTTCAAATCCCGGGTCCGCTCCAAATCAGTTATTAAGTGTTGTTGTCAATAAATTCTCGTTAGTAATCTGGAGTCAGTCAGTTGTCTATTTTTCATTCTCGCGCCTCGAAAAAACGTAAGGTAGTTGATCCTGCGCCTGATTTGTCTCCAATCTTGTCGGATTGCTGTCCCACCGGAATATGAGAGAGGGAATAGTGATTGCACCTGTACTGTGCACACACTTGGGCCCTATAACCTTGGTCTGTCTGATTCTGTTAGACTGGGATCTTATGGCCACGAAAATTATTTCACGATAACGTATGTGAGAGATGTCTATAAAAATGCTCTTTCAAGTGTTATTGCGAATTTACCCAAAAAAAAGTATATATTATTATTTGTTTATTAAAATAAACTAAATAACTAATTTTTTCAGTGCCTTAAACAAGATTCGATATAATTCAAGATCGACCAAATGATGGATATTTGAACATTATTTGCTCTGTTGAAGGAATCTTTCCGAAGCCTGAACTCGTTATTTTAGTTGGTAACAGGTAATGATTTTAATTTTCCTTCTAAGCTTATCGACTTCAAATTAAAACACTAAAATGTGCCGTAAGGTTGGGTATTAGTAAATTAAATCTATATCTATAAATGCATTAATTATCCGCATTTTTTAAAGATCTTAACCAAGCTTTGAAAGAGTAGATTGAGATTGGCTATAATGATGATGATGACATAGTTAAGAACATAAAGGTTCCAAACCTTCAAAGTTTTTTATTGTTAATAATTGGGAAATTATACATAATATAATTAAATACTTATGAATAAATATTTAATTGTATTAAGTTTTAAGTATATATAACTATTATTATATTTATTTTAATTATGCTATACACAATTTCACGAAATTGAAGATTTTTTTTAAATTAAATTACTATGTTATCGAAATGTGCAAGGTGACTGGATGTATGTGAATGATTTGTAGATGTGTATCATTATATGAATTAAATTTTACTAATTATTTTTATAGAATAAAAATAACAAACGAGCACACAGTCCACGTTATGATAAATGGATGCTACCTATAGCCCATCAGCATCAACATTTATCCTCGCTTTTAAATCAAAATGCAGATATGTTGTCACCCTCGAGGACTAAGATAGGATGCTCCGTTTCCAAAAAAAGTCTCCGGTTCTCTGCACATTACCATACAAAACACAGTAGTAACACTAAGCCGTTATTTCACGCTGCCATCCTGTGTGGCCCATTTATGCTACAACCATGATGTGGTTGCAGCATAGCTCTACCAACATATAATATTTATCTTATAGGTATAAAACTTTTTGTAAATAAGAGTAAAAATCGAATTTATTCTCAGTAAACTAAGTTAAGCGGTCCTTTAAATTAACCTATTTAGGTTTTTATGATTTTGGCAAAAGATCACGAACGTGTACCAATTAATGTGCCTAAACTGTTACGTCAATGTGCATATGACGTAACATCTAAGTCGCTTGACATCTTCAAGCATTAAATCTTTATTTTCTCTCTAACATTGTTTAAAACATAATTATAATTATTTATCTAAATTCTGTTATTTAACAAATAAGGAACTTTATTTTTACGTAATTTAAAATGGCAGCATAACTGTTTTTTAAACATGGTAAATTGTTTCAAAATAAATAGCACTTGACTGTATTTCCAATCTTAATTTTTTTTGTTTTATGATTTTTTTTAAACTCTATTTAATATTTAATTCTTTTTTTTTTGAAATTCTATTTTTTCATTACTCTTCACCGCGGCGTTTGGATTATCTCAACTTTACTAATAATTATTGCAATGCAACTTTTTTTCTTGCGTGAGAAGATAAAGAATTAAGTAGCAACATAGTTTTCTAACTTTTAAATGTTGAAATATATTTTTTTAATTTGGCGCACACCAATACCAAATATCAAATTGCCGCCAGTACCCACATTTTCCTCAGTGATGGCAGTTGGGTTTTCACGAATTTCCATGAGAGTAACAGGGCTACGATCAAATTCTGCGTATCCATTACGGTGCTTAATTGAGGTGCTTCGCTCCCAAATGCATTTTAAAGACGGGCAGTGCAATCTTGCGAAGAAAGTGAACCTTTAAAACCAAAAACATATAAATGTTTTTTTTTTGCTGCAGATGACGGATTTCAACTTGTGATAATAAATTATTGACACGCAATTTCCCACCAAAAATATTTAAGTAAGTGAAATTATGAGTTTTATTGATTTAAAAATTCCACTTAAATCCTCACGGATGACAACGCATCTGCACTTTGATTCGTAGTAGAGGATAGATGTAGATGTCTATGGGCCATAGTAACCACTTATCATCAGGTTGACTGTGTGCTCGTGTGTTATCCTATCCTAAAAAAAAGGTAAATATAGAGAACCGTAGACCCTTTTTACTGGAAATCAGGCATTCCATCTTAATCCTCATGGGTGCATTTTGATTCGTAATCGAGGATACATTGTTCGGGTGTAGGTGTCTATGGAACACGACAACCACTTACCTTCAGGTGAACTATGAGCTCGTTTGTCACCCTATACTATAACAAACTGCTATATAGTAGTATACTAATGGAGAAAGCAACAAAAACATAAAACAAAACTTACTTATATTAATTTAAATGAAGTGTCGACAAAAACACAAATATTATTAGGACAATCCGTGACGCAGAAGCTTAACAGTGAGTTACAGTGCTAAGGGCAGCGGGTTCGAATCCCGCACAGAACAAATATTTGTATAGACTACAAGTAATTGTTCCAGGTCTGGATGTTTGTCCTTATGAAATATGTTTGTAAAACTACCCCCACGGTACAGGAGAAAATCCTAATGTTAAGGTATCGTTTTTAAAAATAAAGAACAAATTTAAGAAAATTGGTGGCTTATGATCGGAATTAATTTATATTCGAATGATATATGTATAATGATGAATGATATATGTATAAGTATGACTGACGTCTTAAGTAGTAAATTCTTGCTAATTTTATTAAAATTAAATGTAGGGTGATTTATAGATGTTTGTACATTTTAAAATATTATTAAATACTTTTACAAGCAACCGTTACCGTTTCCGTTACCGTTACAGCCCACTGAAGTCCACTGCCGAACACAGGCCTCCCAGATTGCCTCATAGTTACCACCCTTGGCAAGCAGGTTGGCAACCGGAGTTTTTTATTTAGAGTCGATATTAGGAATACGCTGCTGCCCATCTCCTGATTTGTTTCCCTGTGTCGCATCTTACCGTCGCTACTTACTGACCTGGGGCAGTGGATGTTCTTACACTGACACATAGCTAATAAGCTCATTCGATCGCTTGTATGAAACAGAATCTTTACCATTAATACGCTACATTGCTTGAGTGCACAAGAGTATTATTGGCAATCAATATGTTAAGTATATATGTAGATAAGTACCAACTCGACGACAAACATACGATACAGGGATCTCTTTGATGAAATGGAACGTTAAGAGGCTTAGGAATTACCTTAATCTAATGCCTATAGAATTTTATGATCCTAAGTATCATTCTAAATAATTAATCCGTTATCTCGTAAAATTCTGAGAAATTTGATGGTTGAAAAAAAATTAGATAAATGCCACTTTGCCGCGCAATATGTTTTGTTTGTATTGGAGTCGAACGTTAGTGTATGTGTGTTTAACTATTTTTAATCTGTATTTTTATTCTGTGCATATTTTTTATATCTGCTTAAAAGTGAAAGGATAACGAGAGCGAATAAAAGGCGACGTTTAGAAGGCTTACGAGAAGTCATAGAGAACAGAAGACGTTAACATCTCAGAGTAATTACTAGCGTAGAGAGAGTCTCAAATTAGTAACAAAATTGTTACAGCTGAAGTCTTTACACATTAATGACGTTTAACATAGTACAAAATAAGATAGCTTTGTTATTCTCACCTCTTTCTTTTACAACATTGTTGCCGTTTTTCCATAACATAGACTGATATTAATATGCCATTAGAGTAATGAAAAACGTTGTCGATAAATTCATTTAGTCTATGACGTATCAAAATTAAGGATTTTTATAATGCGTTTCGTAATACTTATTTATATCAACGAAAGTTGTGAATAATGTGTGTACATAAAATAAATTAAAAAAAAAGATTATGGAAACAACGTCTGAGATCTTACAACTAAAACGTAGTTGAATAATGAAGAATTTAGCATTATCTTCTTATAATTAAAAATATATCGTCAAAAGTTCATTATGAAATCTACTTAAATTCAGCTGGTATATTTCCGACAAATTATCCGTAGATTTAGTATGGCTTTTACAAGGAATAACAACTGTGTTTGTTTCATCGACACTAAGCTAGTGTCACGGAACGTACGCAGAAAAAAGGAAAAATTTCGAAAGTTTTTAAAAAATATATAATAAGGGTGCAAAATGTGCCCATAGTCTACCCGATGGTAAGTGGATGCTGTGGCATAGGCATGTAAATGTATCCTCGATTAAGAATCAAAATGTAGATGCGTGGTTACTCCTGAGGACTAAGATGGAATACGTTCATTCCTTATATCCTTAGTGATAAAATCTTTACAAACTGAAAAAGCATTCATACATTCGCCACAGCATTAATAACAAAATTAATAATCCAAAATCGCTTTGGAAAAATCTGAAAAGCACTATATTACCTCCAAAACAGATCGTAATTTTTTTGTTTTTCCATATCACATATGTACATAGTTATAATAAGGTTTCGTAATTCGCCAAATTAAACTAAACTAACGTTATTTTACAGACATTTAAACGCAAAATCTTCAATCAAGAACTTTGAGGGCCGGTACATGGCACTTACGAGCACCGTCATAAGAATCGACTCTCTACCGCCCACAGTAGAAATCCTGTGTGATATGCAAGTGCCCTTAGCAAATTATTTTAGCAGGAAAAGTGACATATTCTACAAAGGTAAGTTATGTTAAGATAATAGAATCTTAATAATGAAGTACCTTTGTCAGATACTTTAAATTACCGTTGACTACGCCCAAACTGATATTTTATGTAAAAGCACTACTGAGTTTTCGGATCTGGATTTGTAAAGCTTATTTTTGTATTATTTTTAACCAATTAGCTAACAGTGCAAGCGATGGTAAGTGGCTACTGCGGTCCAATTCAAGCAGGTGCTCTTAGCTAACAGTGCAAGCGATGGTAAGTGGCTACTGCAGTCCACTTCAAGCAGGTGCTCTTAGCTAACAGTGCAAGCGATGGTAAGTGGCTACTGCAGTCCACTTCCAGCAGATGCTCTTAGCTAACAGTGCAAGCGATGGTAAGTGGCTACTGCAGTCCACTTCAAGCAGATGCTCTTAGCTAACAGTGCAAGCGATGGTAAGTGGCTACTGCAGTCCACTTCAAGCAGATGCTCTTAGCTAACAGTGCAAGCGATGGTAAGTGGCTACTGCAGTCCACTTCAAGCAGGTGCTCTTAGCTAACAGTGCAAGCGATGGTAAGTGGCTACTGCAGTCCACTTCAAGCAGGTGCTCTTAGCTAACAGTGCAAGCGATGGTAAGTGGCTACTGCAGTCCACTTCAAGCAGGTGCTCTTAGCTAACAGTGCAAGCGATGGTAAGTGGCTACTGCAGTCCACTTCAAGCAGGTGCTCTTAGCTAACAGTGCAAGCGATGGTAAGTGGCTACTGCAGTCCACTTCAAGCTGGTGCTCTTAGCTAACAGTGCAAGCGATGGTAAGTGGCTACTGCAGTCCACTTCAAGCAGGTGCTCTTAGCTAACAGTGCAAGCGATGGTAAGTGGCTACTGCAGTCCACTTCAAGCTGGTGCTCTTAGCTAACAGTGCAAGCGATGGTAAGTGGCTACTGCAGTCCACTTCAAGCAGATGCTCTTAGCTAACAGTGCAAGCGATGGTAAGTGGCTACTGCAGTCCACTTCAAGCAGATGCTCTTAGCTAACAGTGCAAGCGATGGTAAGTGGCTACTGCAGTCCACTTCCAGCAGGTGCTCTTAGCTAACAGTGCAAGCGATGGTAAGTGGCTACTGCAGTCCACTTCAAGCAGGTGCTCTTAGCTAACAGTGCAAGCGATGGTAAGTGGCTACCGCAGTCCACTTCCAGCAGCTGCTCTTAGCTAACAGTGCAAGCGATGGTAAGTGGCTACTGCAGTCCACTTCCAGCAGATGCTCTTAGCTAACAGTGCAAGCGATGGTAAGTGGCTACTGCAGTCCACTTCCAGCAGATGCTCTTAGCTAACAGTGCAAGCGGGGTAAGTGGGCACTGCAGTCCACTTCCAGCAGATGCTCTTAGCTAACAGTGCAAGCGATGGTAAGTGGCTACTGCAGTCCACTTCCAGCAGATGCTCTTAGCTAACAGTGCAAGCGATGGTAAGTGGCTACTGCAGTCCACTTCAAGCAGGTGCTCTTAGCTAACAGTGCAAGCGATGGTAAGTGGCTACTGCAGTCCACTTCCAGCAGGTGCTCTTAGCTAACAGTGCAAGCGATGGTAAGTGGCTACTGCAGTCCACTTCCAGCAGGTGCTCCTAGCTAACAGTGCAAGCGATGGTAAGTGGCTACTGCAGTCCACTTCAAGCAGGTGCTCTTAGCTAACAGTGCAAGCGATGGTAAGTGGCTACTGCAGTCCACTTCAAGCAGGTGCTCTTAGCTAACAGTGCAAGCGATGGTAAGTGGCTACTGCAGTCCACTTCAAGCAGGTGCTCTTAGCTAACAGTGCAAGCGATGGTAAGTGGCTACTGCAGTCCACTTCAAGCAGGTGCTCTTAGCTAACAGTGCAAGCGATGGTATGTGGCTACTGCAGTCCACTTCAAGCAGGTGCTCTTAGCTAACAGTGCAAGCGATGGTAAGTGGCTACTGCAGTCCACTTCAAGCAGGTGCTCTTAGCTAACAGTGCAAGCGATGGTAAGTGGCTACTGCAGTCCACTTCCAGCAGATGCTCTTAGCTAACAGTGCAAGCGATGGTAAGTGGCTACTGCAGTCCAGTTCAAGCAGGTGCTCTTAGCTAACAGTGCAAGCGATGGTAAGTGGCTACTGCAGTCCACTTCAAGCAGGTGCTCTTAGCTAACAGTGCAAGCGATGGTAAGTGGCTACTGCAGTCCACTTCAAGCAGGTGCTCTTAGCTAACAGTGCAAGCGATGGTAAGTGGCTACTGCAGTCCACTTCAAGCAGGTGCTCTTAGCTAACAGTGCAAGCGATGGTAAGTGGCTACTGCAGTCCACTTCAAGCAGGTGCTCTTAGCTAACAGTGCAAGCGATGGTAAGTGGCTACTGCAGTCCACTTCAATCAGGTGCTCTTAGCTAACAGTGCAAGCGATGGTAAGTGGCTACTGCAGTCCACTTCCAGCAGGTGCTCTTAGCTAACAGTGCAAGCGATGGTAGGTGGCTACTGCAGTCCACTTCCAGCAGGTGCTCTTAGCTAACAGTGCAAGCGATGGTAAGTGGCTACTGCAGTCCACTTCAAGCAGGTGCTCTTAGCTAACAGTGCAAGCGATGGTAAGTGGCTACTGCAGTCCACTTCAAGCAGGTGCTCTTAGCTAACAGTGCAAGCGATGGTAAGTGGCTACTGCAGTCCACTTCAAGCTGGTGCTCTTAGCTAACAGTGCAAGCGATGGTAAGTGGCTACTGCAGTCCACTTCAAGCAGGTGCTCTTAGCTAACAGTGCAAGCGATGGTAAGTGGCTACTGCAGTCCACTTCAAGCTGGTGCTCTTAGCTAACAGTGCAAGCGATGGTAAGTGGCTACTGCAGTCCACTTCAAGCAGGTGCTCTTAGCTAACAGTGCAAGCGATGGTGAGTGGCTACTGCAGTCCACATCAAGCAGGTGCTCTTAGCTAACAGTGCAAGCGATGGTAAGTGGCTACTGCAGTCCACTTCAAGCAGGTGCTCTTAGCTAACAGTGCAAGCGATGGTAAGTGGCTACTGCAGTCCACTTCAAGCAGGTGCTCTTAGCTAACAGCGCAAGCGATGGTAAGTGGCTACTGCAGTCCACTTCAAGCTGGTGCTCTTAGCTAACAGTGCAAGTGATGGTAATTGGCTACTGCAGTCCACTTCAAGCAGGTGCTCTTAGCTAACAGTGCAAGCGATGGTAAGTGGCTACTGCAGTCCACTTCAAGCAGGTGCTCTTAGCTAACAGTGCAAGCGATGGTAAGTGGCTACTGCGGGCCACTTCAAGCTGGTGCTCTTAGCTAACAGTGCAAGCGATGGTAAGTGGCTACTGCAGTCCACTTCAAGCAGGTGCTCTTAGCTAACAGTGCAAGCGATGGTAAGTGGCTACTGCGGTTCACTTCAAGCAGGTGCTCTTAGCAGTCACTTCTGAGTAAAGTTGCAGCCTATAATATGTTTCACTGCTCACTGCTGAACAACACAAGCCTCGTGTCATTTGTGGGGGTTATGGGGTATTATATTCATAAACAACGTTTTTGTGTTTTGTATTGTGTTTAGAATTAACACAATTTTATGTTTAGTGTTGAGTTTGTGTTATTTTAAAACAATATTAAAATATTAAGTAGCACGTAACACGCTACAGATAGCGTCCATCGTTCTCTTTATTTTTTTGTGGAGTTTCTTCTTGGCAAGTATGTTTATGCATACTTACCAAGAAGAAATCCATTACAGCAAAAGTTAAAAAATGAATTTGTAGTCGCAGGTAACATGTAACATGCTGCGCTATTCCAATGCTCCATTACAAGATTTTACATGAGCTATCATGGCTTAGAACTGTTTATAATTAACTTTTATTTTTAGATCCACCATTGACGCCACCAGATACATCTAACTCAAATATATATACGTCTTCTGACAAAGGTGTTTATCAATTACCTGTTTTACATTAAATAACGACTACTTATAGTACAACTAATTTATTTATTCAACAATTTTATTAGATTTTTGGAATAAAACTAATTTTACAGGTTTTATCACATTTAATTTTAAGTTTCTTTAATCCCGAAGTTTTGGGAACTATACAGTAACTATGGTTACGGGTGAATGGGGGGATGAAGTGTTAACGTTCTGACGGCATAGTTAACGAAACCTAAATTTAACTTTAAATAACGACACGTCGGGAATTAAAAAAGTTAAAATTAGTTTTGTTTCATGTGTAGTATTCTCGTAAATATAAAATCTTTGTTAGAGCTTTTGTTCAGCCAGGAGTTCTATCACATTATAACGTAAATTTTTCGTGTTTTGTAATTTCTGCTTTATCAAGACGGGATATTTTCGGTTTCTTAAAATTTTCGTTTTTACATTTATTGAAAACTGGCTCACCAAGATTATCAAAATTTACTGAATAACGAAATTAGTTAAAATTAAATTTATTTATGCAATTGAAAAATAGCGAAAAAAATTATAGATTGAAAATAATTCTTCGCCAAGAAAAGTATTCACAATTAAAGTGCACCGTTCATTAAAATTATTTTTATTAGCAGGATATGCCGTTTTGGCTACTCCAATATCGATTATTGTATCAATAACGATGTGTTATGTATTGCAATCTAGATGAAATTATGAAATAAAGAGCTATGTAATTAGTTTAAATTGTCAATCTTAAAATTGCACGTCAATATTGATTAAGTGTTGCCAACCAATTATAAATTGATTTATGTTGAGCTCAAATATAAAAATAATATATTTCATATTGTTACGCGCTCAAGTCGACGATACACTAGCGCCATCTAGTGTCAGGAACGAGAGCGAGGGGAGCATTGAGAAAATGACATCACAAATCACTCAACCGACAGCGCCTAGTCGAAACTCGAACGCTCGGGACCTTGCGCGTGTTTACTTGAACATTCTGGATATTTGTTTGCTAATTTAAATACATAGGCGCTGCAAGATGCGATCGGGGCAGAGTTGAACTCGGCGACACAAGTGAAGCTTCGGAGCGGAATTAAGTGTATTAGTGTGTTTAATTATTAGTGTTTTAAGTTTTAATTTGTGTAAAGTAAATTAAAGTGTTAATTTAGGTAATTTTATCGGCAATTTTTATTGTCACGAACCCTAAGCTCGTAACAATATATTCCTTCAATGGACGTAAATGTGATTTAAGATAAATAATACTTAAAAGATATATACTTGTTAAATAATATTAACTATTATATTATTATCTAGTCATAATGAATAATTAAAAATATTTGAATATAATGAGTATTTTTCATTCAACTCTGTCTACGCCAAGCTAAAAATGCTTATGCTAGAAATAAAGGGGGAAGGGGCTTAATAATAGTGGTTTGGTCACCCACGGTGAACTAAGGGGATCACAGACGTTTGATCCATGGAGAAGCACTGGCACGAGGTGGCTGCTCTGCATAGACTTGCTGAGTGTCTCCATGTGTGTAGGTAGAGTAGAAGCGTACCTACGCACATTCTGGCCAGGCCGCACCGCTGATGCAACTAGAGAGGGCAGTGTCAGTATAACGATGCATCCCTTTTCCCACCTTTCGCGATCAAACGTTAGCATATGCAGCAGATTCACCGCTGGGGCCGAGACGGTTCTTCCGGGGCACATTTTATTCTGTTCCCATGGCCTCCACGTATCGGACTAGAGGTCCGTTGTGCAAGTGCGGTGCTGTGTAAGAAACGGAAAGACAGGTGTCTTATAAAAGTGGGGGGAAGAGCTATATAGCTTTATTAAATGATGGTAAAATTTCCTGGAGTATAAGAGAGATTTAGCAAAAAATGTGCTTCTCCCGTTGCAAGATGGATTTTCCATAATCATGTGTATGAATGTAATCACTTTATATAAGTTTGTTTGGGTAGCTCACTAAGGTCGAAAAAAGCCAAATTTTATCCAAATAGCAACCTTATCTGCACGCAATACATTTTGGTGATTGGAATAGTATTATCAGTTGGATGCTTTCGGCTCCGATTTAAATCATTCCAGGCGGAATGAATTGATCAACCCAGCACGGTGAATATGAGATGACATTAGGCCAGATTAAGCCATGCAGATTTTTTTAATTTAAAAATAAAGAATAATAACAATGCTATACAACATACTAATATACCCCTTAACCGCTCGTGGTAAGCTTAAATTGTTTGTGTTACGAGTGGTTCACGCCAGTAGTCGAATGGCGGATTCAAACCCACGACCTTTTTGAGTTCGCGGTCCGCACCCTGCCATTAGGCTGCTGTCGCTTCGTGCCCCTAGTTGATGCCCCGAGACAATGCAAGCTTCGCACTACTCTCCCTTTAATCCATACTGGAAAAAACTTACCGTATACCTTGATTG
Organism: Parnassius apollo; assembly: GCA_907164705.1. Taxonomy (NCBI): domain Eukaryota; kingdom Metazoa; phylum Arthropoda; class Insecta; order Lepidoptera; family Papilionidae; genus Parnassius; species Parnassius apollo. The sequence continues at coordinate 165,731 of CAJQZP010001412.1, read as the reverse complement.
TCCTCCGAAAACTCCTTGTAAATCCTTTAGATTACCTATTTAGCGAATATTTGCGATTGCTGTATAATTTGTTTGGAATTTCATTTTCACTGTTTCATTAGAATATTTTGAGTGTAGTTAATTTGAATTCTTTCTCATGTGTAACTTCCTATATCACGCAAAAATGCTTGTTTCTGAAACGGCGCGGATCCTGGGTGATGTCTATAATCCGGTCTTGGGTGGCATAGTAAGTGCGCAAAACTTTCAGTTAATCCTTTTCTGCCAGCTTATTCCTCGAAATGTTTTTCTTTTTACAGATAAATATGATCAAATTCTATAGACGAGTTTAGGGTGAAGTCTATTTGTTGGAAGATTAAGATTGTACCGCACAATGATTTCCCATAAGACAGGTATTTTACATTAGCTACAGGTACATTATATGACCCGAAAGATTTTAATACAAATTTGGAAAGCTTCGGGATCACTTTTAGACTTGGTCACATCTTTTATTTTCTTTCTGTCGACATTATAAACCAAACAAAATTCTTAACTTTTAATTAAAATCTGATCACGAGAATACCGTACCACTGTTCCGACAGATGCTGGTACAATCATTTCTCTTCTTTACAGCCTTAAAAATTATACTGGTGAAAATTCCACATGAAACCACGCTATAGAGACTGGTTGTAAACCGCATTTTATAGAATTTTTAGTTGATATCAAGGAAATAGGATTGCAGCTCATCTCCTTTTTCAGTTTCTTTCTGTCGCCTTTTATGACACACGCGCATGACATGCAGTGGAGCACGTATATGTATGCAAAGTATCAAAATTGCAACGGGAAACAGAGCCTTGAGCCTACAAATAGTTTCACATCTCATGTCATTGATATTGAACTTTCGGAGGAGATCTAGGGCGGCATAACAATATTTGCTACTCCATAGCGTGCCTGTCGTAAGAAGCGACAAAGAATAAATTAAACAGGAGATGGGAGACATCTTCCTAATAACATTCTAAGTAATGAAAAACTGCGGTTCCCTTACTGCCTGCAAAGTTTTGCAACTACGGCGTAAATAAAGGCATTTTAAGGCATTTTTACGTGTTAGTGTCAATTTAGTAGTATAGTTGAATCATATTAGTAGTATAGTTGAGGGACGAATGGGTTGGCTCGACCGGGGAAGCACTACGTTCTCACAGAATACCAGCGTAAATTAGCAGCTTAACGCTGCTGTATTTCGTACGGAAGAACCGGAGACACTTTTTACAGGAAACGAGGCATTTCATCTTAGTCCTCACGAATGACAACGCATCTGCATTTTGATTCGTAATCGAGGATAGATGTAGATGTCTATGGGCCGCAGCAACCACTTAACATCAGGAGGACTGTGCGCTCGTTTACTAGCCTTGTCCTATAATAAATACATAAGGACCATGAGGCAATCTATGTGGGAACGTTCAGCAGTGGATGTCAGTACACTGATATGATAATCATTATTATGTTGATTGAACTGCCAAGTTGCTCTGTTGATCTTTAAAGGCTTTTTATTTTCTGTGGCTAGTTTTTTTTAATCACATATCAATGTAAATTTTACCAAAAACTGCTTACAAATACACTGTTATCTGCAGTATTACGTGGTGCTCGACTTAAAGTCTATTTTTTATACAAAATCCAATTCAATCTTTTCGGACACAGTACACTATCATATGAATTGAAACCGGGCTGCAGCTCCTACTATCTGATCGACGTAGTGCAATTTCAAAACCGCATTTTGCGATAGTATTTCGTTCAGTCGTGTAATATGATAATTGTTTGAAAACTTGAAGTTTAATATTTCTAGAGGAATAATATGAAAACTTGTTCTCATAAACGACTTGGTAGCGCAGTGGCTCAGCGTAAGGTTGCAGCGCTGCTGAGCCGTGTGTTCGAATACCACACGGAAGTATTTTTATGGCAAATAATTATTATTTCGAGTGTTAAATATTCTGAATGTTAACCCATCCGCAATTTGTGTATGGTGCAAGCTTCCATGAAATAGGAGAAAATCATTATTTGTGTTATTCTCTCTCACATACATAGAGAGAGAGAGAGAGAGAACGAAAAGAGTTAATTTAGAAATAAAAAACAAAAATACTGATTATGGTGTTATTTGGTAATATTGGTTAATATTGTATTTCAAAAGCAAAAATGCCTATTTCATAATCTAGTACAAAGAATTTTTGGATGCAATATAACGAACGACACACTTGGCGGTCCTAATTGGTATAATGAATATTCATAGTGCGTAAACAAGGGTGATAAATAACGTCAAGTTGAAAGATTCATTGTAACCACCGATGATGGTCACAATGATTTTTCAGAAAGGACAACGTTTCAAAATCACGTACTTCCTTCGCGGCGCTACCATGCTGTTTAAGCCGTTTCTACAGTCACTAATTCTATCACAGGAAACGCTAGCATTATTGTATTATATTTTATTTGGTAGCCCCTAATTATTGCATTATATATATATATATATATATATATATATATATATATATATATATATATATATATATATTACTATTTTATTTGGTGGCCCCAAATAAAATAGAACAGATATATTTTATTTTAGGATAGGATTTATGGTATAGTACAGTTAGAAAGTGCACGTGTACTTGTTATACAATCAAGGCTGTTAGCCGTAAGGACAGATTAAGCCGCAAACTCCTTATTTATTTATTTAATCTTCACTGTAAGGCGTACATTACACGCTCATGCAGGCGGTCAGTTTTACAACAATCACGGTTGTGATGGACGACTAACCACCGTGTAATGCAGTGATTGACGCCTGCATGAGCGTACGCTTATTACTCCTTAAACTGAGAATTACAATGGACGGGCTTAATGTCCCATGCATTCTCCACCAGTCAATGCTGGGAGAAATAGATAAATAAAAGCTGGTAGGTGCTTACAAAACTGTTAAAATGTCTAGACACATAATGTCGCCATTATGCATAATATCTTATTTGTTAAATTATGAAAGTAGTTTAAGAAGATATTATGAGGGAAGAGATGAACATACATACATACCGGTCAAAATCATAACCTCGGGTAAAAAACAAACTGCTTACGTATAATTTAAAAGTAACCTATTTTCTTACTTACGAGTATCACGTCTGAGCATATTGCTCAAGAATTTGTGTAACTGTCGCGTGGATTTCTATTTTCACAATTTTCTACCAGCAACCAGACACTATTCAAACTTGAGAAACGAATTGAATTTCGTGCTATATTTGTAATAGTGGAGACGAACTGTCCACTATTAACAGACTCCGAGTGGTTTTCTTTAAGGTGGAGAAATGAAACTACTGTTTATGTTTATGAATGTACTGTCGAATGGGATTCGGAATGGAATATCTTTTGCATCAACCTTGCCTATATTTATATGGCTGGCTCACTATTGATTTGCCAATGGTAACAATTAATATTTTGCCTAGCCAATTATATTGCTTATTTTATGACCAATGAAAACTATTTAAAATATACAATTATCTACGTTTCGTTTCCCGGCGTGAGACTTGTTTGTTGTTCACGAAGCTACGTCGCTGGACCGGGCTATATAAGACATGCAGATCGGTGCGCACGCGTAGTCGGCGGGCGGCGGCGGTGTGGAATACAGCTCCGGAACAGCAAGAGGAAACGAACTGCGGCGTTGAAGAAACGGCTCACCATTGGTCGACGGATACGTGACGATAGCGGCGTGTGAAGTCGGTGTGGCGCTGAATGATATTTGCGGCTGCTTCTTGTTTCTTTATAAGAACGTCAAATTATCTATATACAGTCCGCAGTATCTCAGTAGCCAAGAATAATTAGGAAATAAAATGTTTTTTAATTATTCTCGCCTTCCGCGTTATGGTAGCAGCGGAGTATATATTATTTATTCCCGTTTCGGTTTGATTAATCTGGCTGCTACATCACTCTCCCCCAGCGAAAGCGTACCGGAGGCTTGACGACTCGCCCGTATTTCGTAGTTTTTAAAATAGGTTTCAACTGGGTTGATGTAGATGATGAAGTTTCAAGCTTCCTCGCTGGTGGTTTTGATGATGATGATGAATCCTCTGCAGTATCCTCGTTAATAATATAGGCAGGCTTTAGTCGGTCGATCGATATAATCGTAGATTTCCTTCCGGGTATTTGTAGTTTAAAAGTCTTGCTATTTCTCTCTAATACTTTATACGGTCCATCGTAGGTAGGTTGAAATTGTTTTTTCATTGCGTCGTTTCTTACAAAAACTTGTTTGCATGTTTTCAAATCTTGGTGAATGAATACTGATTTATTATTTCTGTGTGATTGCATTTCGGTGCATTTCAACGATAAGGCTTTGTTAATTGATTCTCGAAGTTTAGTTACGAAATCGTAATCCATTTCTTGTTTGTTTGACGCTGCTGAACTGAAGAAGTCACACGGCAGCCTTATGCTGCAGCCGTAGGTTAGCTGAGCGGCGCTAAGACTAGTGTCTGCACGCGGTGTTGCTCGTAGTCCGAGTAGCACTGTAGGTAGCTCATCAATCCACTTTGTATGTTGAGATAAACGAGTTTTGAGTGCAGTCTTTAATGTACGATGCCATCGTTCGATTATTCCGTTTGACTGAGGATGGTATGCTGTTGTACGCGTCTTCTGTATTCCCATAGTTTGAAGAAGTTTGAGGAATAGGTTGCTTTCGAAATTCCTTCCTTGATCCGTTGTGATGGTTTTAGGTGATCCGAAACGAGTAATCCAATTTTCATAAATTATCTTCGCGACGGATTCGGCTGAAGTATCATCGGTAGGTATTGCTTCTGGCCATCTTGTTGTTCTGTCGATCATTGTTACGAGATAACGATGTCCTTGCGGTGAAGTAGGTAATGGTCCAACGATGTCAACGTGCAAGTGTTCGAATCTCTCCGTGGGTGGAAATGTAGCTAGACTACTTGATGTATGCCTTTGAACTTTGCATTTTTGGCATTGAATGCATTGCTTCGCCCAGTTGCCAACATCCGCTTGCATTGCAGGCCAAAAGAATTTTTCAGTGATGAGTTTTCTTGTTGTTCTAACACCTGGATGATTAATGTTGTGCAGTGTATTGAAGACTTCGCGACGACATTCTTCTGGTATGTATGGTCGCATGGTTGTCGTTGAGGCTTCACAGTATATAGGTAGATGCGTCATTGGCATTGTAACTTGCTTGATGGACAAGTTACCTTGCTTCGATAGATGTTTTATGTTGTCACTATCTCTGTCTTGTGCTGCGGCGATCTTATGATAGTCGATTGATGTAGGGCACGTTACACTGTCGATTGGTACGCGACTGAGTGCGTCGGCAACTATGTTGTCCTTTCCACTGATGTGACGTATGTCGGTCGTGAATTCACTTATGAAAATAAGTTGTCTTGCTCTTCGTGGTGTTTCCGATAGTGATGGTTTCTTTGGAAGTACATATGTTAATGGCTTGTGGTCGGTAAAAACGATCAGGTTTCGACCCTCGAACGTTTTTCTGAAGTGCTTGATAGCCATGTAAATAGCGAGTAGCTCTCGGTCGAATGTACTGTAGTTACGTTGAGTATCGGAGAACTTCTTCGAAAAATATCCAAGTGGTTGCCATTTCCCATTGCTGTATTGTTGGAGAACTGCTCCTGCTGAGAGATCGGATGCGTCGCTGAAGATAGCAAGGGTTGCTTCGTGTGATGGGTGAGCGAGTAAAGCTGCATTTTGGATCGCAATTTTACAAGCTTCAAATGCCTTCGTGGCTTCATCGTTCCATTCGATTGACGTTTTATCTTTTTTCTTCGTGTTGTGAAGGTAGGCGTGAAGTGGTGCTTGGATTTCAGCGGCTTTAGGTATGTGTTCTCTGTAAAAATTTATCATCCCAAGAAAACGCCTTAGCTCTTCGATAGTTTTAGGTTTTGCATAATCGATGATTGCTCTGACTTTTTCGGCAGGCGGTTTTATTCCTTCCTTGCTGACGGTGAAACCAAGAAATTGAACTTCTTGCTGTCCAAATATGCATTTCGAAGGGTTGATTGTGATTCCGTTGTCTTCTAATCGCTGTAGCACGGTGCGTAGATGGGTTTCGTGCGTTTCTTTATCAGGGCTTGCAACAAGGAGATCATCAATAAATGCGAAAACGAAATCCAGTCCATGAAGTACTTCGTGTATGAATCTTTGGAAAGTTTGACCTCCGTTCTTTAATCCTGGGATCATTCTTGGGAATTCGAATAATCCCATTGGGGTAATTATTGCTGTCTTCTCTATGTCTTCATCGCGGACTCTTATTTGTTGGTAAGCTCGGTTGAGATCGATGGTGGAGAATATAGTCTTGTCTGATAGTTGATGAGTGAAATCCCTGACTCGCGGTATTGGGTAGCGGTCAGGAGTGGTAATAAATTCAGTCTTCTGTAATCTCCACAAACTCGTAATTCTCCGTTCTTCTTCGGTACAATGTGAAGTGGTGATGACCAAGGGCTTTTGCTTGGACGGCATATTCCTTGCTCAATCATGTTTTCGAATTCCTTTCGAACTTGCTCGTATAGGTGTGGTGCGATTGGACGTGCACGACAATGAAGTGGTGGTCCATTGGTGTCGATGAAATGCTCAACGTCGTTCTTCGGTGTTAATTTCATTGAAGTTATTCTTGTGATACCAGGGTATTCTTCGAGGATCTTGTGATACGGTTGTTGCACATCTATGCTTCTTATTGTGGGCAGATTGGTTGCTTGTACAAAAGACTGAGATGCAAGATTGGTTTTCCCGTCGATGATTCTTCTATTTTTGATGTCGACGACCAACTGGTGATGTTGAAGAAAATCAGCACCGATGATTGGTTTGCTGACTTTAGCGACGATAAATCTCCATTTGAATGGTCGGCGTAGATTAAAATCAAGTTCCATTGTTTTTTCTCCATATGTAGGAATAACCGTATTGTTTGCTGCATAGAGTTGAAAATCTAGTGGCTTCAACTTCTGTCCTTGCTTCGGCGGTAACACTGAGATATTTGCTCCGGTGTCGATAAGGAAAGTAAGCTTGCTTTTTTTATCGGTGACGAAAAGACGGTAGGACTTTGCTGTTACGCTGGATCCCGTCGCATCGAGCGTACTAGTTAGTTTTCCGTATTCGTATTTTCATTTTTGAATGTACACGGTGCTGTGCATTTTCTTGGCTCGACCCCGAAACGTCGATGATAGTAGCAGTAAGGGGATCTTGATGTTGAGCTTATTCGACTTCTACTTGCAGAGCGGTTGCGACGAAAAAGGTGATCTTCGGTGTTGCTGATTGCGCTGGTTGTACTGTTGCTGGTAAAAGGTATGATGCTGGGAAGCTTTGAGCGCGGCGACTTCGAATGATAGCTTCCGAATTTCTTCGAGAAGAAACTGGGTATCATTGGCCTTTGTTGAAGTGCCTTCAATGATCGATATGTGTGAGCTACTGCTGTTTTCGATCATCTTGTCCGCCAGGAGTGCCAGTTCGTCGAGCTTCGTCTGCGTGCTGAATGTTTCGCTGACTGCTATTACCGATCGAATATGTGGTGGTAGGTGGTTTACCCACATTAGCCGTAGTGTTGAATCCGGAACTTTATCTCGCGCCAAAGTACGCATTTTGCGTAGGAGTTGTGTGGGTTTCTGGTCTCCAAGTTCTATTTCTGATAGAAGTTTTTGTAGCTGTCGACTGTCGGATTCTTCGTATGCGGAGATCAGACGATCCTTCAGTGAATTATACTGGTCGACTGCTGGTGGGTTGTACAACAGGTCCGCAATTTGTTCGATGTCTTGTTTCTCAAGTTGGGCTATCACCATCTGTGCTAATTGCGCTTGGCTCTTCTTTAAACCATTCGTTGCGGCTTCAAAACTGACGAACCAAAGTCGTGGTTTGTCTCTCCAAAACGGTGGTATTCTTAACGATAGAGATATACCGGCGATTTCTGGTTCTTTTACCGGGTTTGATGTATATGTGTTTGCCTCCTGCTCCATAATGATGGCTTGATTACACTGAAGTCTTCCTTCTCGGTGTTCGTACGGGTTTCCTTCGCGGTGTTCGTGCAATAGTAGTGGTACGTCGCAGGGTTGTTCCTTATTGGTGTTCGTACCGGATCTTCCCCCCTCGGTGTTCGTACGGGGTCACCACTGTAATAGTGGAGACGAACTGTCCACTATTAACAGACTCCGAGTGGTTTTCTTTAAGGTGGAGAAATGAAACTACTGTTTATGTTTATGAATGTACTGTCGAATGGGATTCGGAATGGAATATCTTTTGCATCAACCTTGCCTATATTTATATGGCTGGCTCACTATTGATTTGCCAATGGTAACAATTAATATTTTGCCTAGCCAATTATATTGCTTATTTTATGACCAATGAAAACTATTTAAAATATACAATTATCTACATTTCGTTTCCCGGCGTGAGACTTGTTTGTTGTTCACGAAGCTACGTCGCTGGACCGGGCTATATAAGACATGCAGATCGGTGCGCACGCGTAGTCGGCGGGCGGCGGCGGTGTGGAATACAGCTCCGGAACAGCAAGAGGAAACGAACTGCGGCGTTGAAGAAACGGCTCACCATTGGTCGACGGATACGTGACGATAGCGGCGTGTGAAGTCGGTGTGGCGCTGAATGATATTTGCGGCTGCTTCTTGTTTCTTTATAAGAACGTCAAATTATCTATATACAGTCCGCAGTATCTCAGTAGCCAAGAATAATTAGGAAATAAAATGTTTTTTTATTTATTCTCGCCTTCCGCGTTATGGTAGCAGCGGAGTATATATTATTTATTCCCGTTTCGGTTTGATTAATCTGGCTGCTACATATTCAATATGTATTCATAACCTTTTATTTATATTTCAATAACTTAAATAAAAAATTTGGCGTCTCCTTGCAATGCTAATTAAAATATAAAACATACAGAAAAATATCACAAACATGCTATGTCATATATTATAATTTTATGTTTTAGAGAAAAATTAATTCGCATACAAAAAATTATATGAGTCAATTCCTTCCTCTTCATTCCACTATCGGACAACCAGACGTTATTAAGGTTCCTTTGTTGTCGGAATACCATATGTATTGAAAATAAAACAGGTGTTTTCGACGTTCATAATCCACAACTTTCTTAATGTTCATTGCAATACATAATCACACTTAGGACATTACAATCTTCAGCGAATTCAAATAGTAATATGATGTTGTGTTTAATCGTATTCTATGTTCACGTTTTATTATTCCCTATTTGACGGAAGACCTATGCAAAGTAGTCGACTCTCGCCAATAAAAAATTACCACTTAAAAAAAAACTCACGCTCATAAACAAACATACATTTGCTATAACAGATTTTCGTTGAGACAGAGATTAGAAGATGTGTCGTAATTTCCCGAACGCTGCCCAGCCCAACCTCTTGACCTCTCGGTCGAAGTTGGACTTACCTAATTGGACTGTTTGTCTTAGGTAAACGTACTCGTCAACAATTTTGAGCTTAATGCTTCCAACAACTTCCGGCATAGGAGTGACATGGACATTAAACATGATCTTTGTTTTGTCCATGTTCATCAGACAGATAGGCCGTTAGGAGACACTATTGAGGTCATGAAGCATAGTGCTTTCGTCCTCCGGCGATTCTGCCATAAGAATTATATCGGCGGCAAATCGAAGGTGAGTGATTTACTCACCATTTATATTAATGCTGTATACTTTCTACTTCAGTAGCTTGAAAACGTCTTCAAATGCAGCGGTGGAGAGTTTCAGGGATATAACGTCACCCTGTCTTACACCTCTCTGCTGTTGGATAGGTTTCATTACTCTGGTTCTATACTCGGATAGCCGTCGTAGCTCTACTACACAAACATTTCGATATACTGACAGTCAACTTGGCACCACAGAGGGCACTGAAGCTCCACTCAAATTTCGATAGTATTAAAGGCTTATTCATAGTGGACATATGCAATTCGAAGTTGCAGATTTTACTCTTCGGTCTCCTGTACAATCTGCTGCGGGTATGTATGTGGTCTATGATACTAAAGCCTTTTTGAAAACCGGCTTGTTCGGGAGGCTGGAAGTCGTCGAGCCGGCGTGCGAGACGGTTGTGGCTCCCGAAAACGGCACGTAGACGCGGCTCAGAAGGGAAATCGGTCTGTAGTTCTTTAAGATACCGTTGTCGCCTTTCTTGAAGAACAAACCACTGCACTTCTGCTCCACCCACGCCTCCAGAGTTCTGCTAACACGGTGGACGGAATTGAAGAGCTACTGAAGGACTTTAAGCACCGGTTTTCTACCCACTTTCAGAAGCTCCGCTGCAATTCCATCCTTGCCTGCCATTTTTACTTCCTCCATATCTGCCATTCCTGCTACATACACATTCCAAATACACTCAGCAACAACACAAACTTATCTACTTGCTCGACCAACTCCACTTCTATTTTTATTTCTCATATCGTTTTATTTTCTTCTCTTTCAAAAATTACAACTTTCGCCTTGCATGCGTTTACTTTGTTATTTTGCATACGTTATGAATTCCACATAAACTGAACTTATAGAAATATAAAAAACACATCTCTCTCTTTCTCTCTCTCTCTCTCTCTCTCTTTCTCTCCCTCTTACATAAAAACAAAATAGGATTTTCAAATATCAGACTGATACAACTTTCGATTGGAAAATTTATTAAACTAACTGAGCAAAAACCCAAATAACATTTAGATAGAGTATTTAGAAAAGTTTATATAACCTTGTTTGAATTTAGTGCACTAACGTACGAACTTAATGACCAGGATATCGCACAAACGTCCAGTACTAGAGACGTATCAAACCTGCCTTCAATAACTTAACTAAATAAAACTCAATAAAAACACGTTTAGAAAAGAACCGTAAATTGCGTCCTTCAGATAGTAAAATAATGAAAACAAGGCCAAAGCTTTTAAGCATTTTTAAGATTTTAAAGATGTGAAGGTATTTATGAATTACAAACATTAGCGATGACGTGTGGTGACGGCATTACTAGGCTGCACTAAAAGTATCGGGAATGGAATATTTCCACTGTTCCTGTTATATTAAAATCTTTTTCATTGAAAACTCCTTGATTTTAAAAATCGAATACTTTTTATTTATTTAAAAAAAGATTCTCGGTCTTGTCACAACGTTTTGTCAAACTTATTTAGTCATTGAGAAAATGTAATTGACTTGAGAAAAGTCAAGAACGATGATTTATTATGACTTTCGAAGTGGTTTAACACAAAAACAGTGTGTTGACCGGATGATTTCTGCATTTGGTGATGAAGCCCCATCCAAAACCACAATTTATCGCTGGTTTGCTGAATTTCAACGTGGACGTGTCAAGCTCAGTGATGATCCCCGTCAAGGTCGTCCAAAAACTGCAGTCACTCAAGAAAACGTTGATGCTGTGCGTAAGCTGATTGAGGAAGAACGACATGTGACATACCGCGAAATTCAGGCAACTTTAGACATTGGCATGAATCAAATACAAATAATCTTGCATGAACAATTAGATGTAAAAAAGTTGCTTTCCCGATGGATACCGAATTCGCTCTGTGAAGAGCAAAAAGCGGCTCGCGTTACTTGGTGCATCAGAACTCTCGAAAGATTTCACGCAAGATCCTCAAATGCTGTATACAACATCGTATCAAGGGACGAATCCTGGATATATGCGTACGAATCCGAAACGAAAAACCAGTCACGAGTTTGGGTGTTCGAAAATGAGTTAAAGCCAACAAAAATTGTTCGTTCACGGAGTGTTGCAAAAAAAAAAAAATGGTGGCTACGTTTGTCTCCAAAACCAGCCATGTTACGACTATCCCTCTTGAGAGACAAAGAACGGTTAATGCGGAATGAAATGCTAGCATTTGTTTGCCACAGGTCGTTTCTGAACTCCGTAAAGAGAACTGCAACTGCCGCATCATCCTCCATCACGACAATGCGAGTTCCCACACCGCACACAGAAATATTAATTATTAGACCATCCGCCGTATAGCTCCGACCTAAGCCCTAATGATTTCTATACTTTCCCTAAAATAAAGAATAAATTGCCTGGACAGAGATTTTCATCGCCTGAAGAAGCTGTGGACGCCTACAAAACGGCCATTTTGGAGACCCCAATTCCGAATGGAATGGTTGGTTCAGTGATTGGTTCCATCGTATGGAAAAATGTGTCAAATTTCGCGGAGAATACTTTTTAAATAGTAATCAAAACACGAAAAGCAATAAATACATTTTTAAATAGTAATGTTGTGTCACTTCCTTGATTCCCGAAATTTTCAGTGCCGCCTACCTTATAATTTTATAAGAATAAGACCTCTGTTGTTACTTTACCCTTCCATGATTTATGTATTATGTATATTTAATTTGTACAAGATAAACGTTGTACGAAATCACCAAAAAATAAAATAAAGTGAGCCTTAGCGTCCGCTCAGATCTCAATCATTCTATCAGTGAAGCCGACAACCCCAAACGTTGTTTGTACCGAACGCGGCTCCTTTTATAAATACGTTTTTGGTGGAATTATTAATTTAACTTATAAAAATCAAATGTCGACAACGAGTATTGATAATTCTAGTTGTCAGATTGTTTTCTTTGTATACGTCTATCTACCTTGATGCCAAAAATATCAAGATTCTAAATAACTTGTGAAGTGATATGGCTTTTTATTGAATGAGTTAGTAAACCAGTCTAATCTCTATTAGAAAAGATATATGGTAGTAGATACATTTACCTCGCCATCACATGATACAGCTACTAATATTTACTGAATGAAAGCATAGGTCATCTATAAAACAACAGTTAGAAATGAAACAGTAGAAAATGAAATCTTTACTACTGGAAATGAGCAATTTATTGGAATTAATATCCACCAAATTCCAATTTATTTACACCCGTGGATTAATCAGAGTGTCGTTTACTGCAAAAACAAAAAACCCACTTTGCAATATCCATGCTGAAATGGGACATTTTCCGAAGGCAGAAACATGGTTTTTAGAGTAAATTCCGGTGTGAATAAATTACAGTGCTTGTTTTGCGGCATTAACTGATATATGGGGTTACATTCGTGTAAAATTCTGGCACAATAATGGCGGTGAGGTGTCCCACTATTAAAATAAATTATTTTGTTAGTTGAGTTTTCTAATAAAATTGTTTTCAAATTTAAAAGTTCATTATTTTATATATATATATATATATACACATATATATAAACATTATGTGCAATATTTTTATTGAAATTTATACCTAAATACCCACGGGGTTGTAGAAAAGATCGCTTTTTGTTCCTTATTAAAACAAGCAGCTAATTCTCAGAATATAGTGCAAACAAGCTGAGAGACTAGTAAGGAACGAGAAATATGATTTCCGGAGCGGTTTCCCGGGGTGCGCATAAAGAAAACTTTAAGCAGGCATTAGATACGTTTTATTCGTTGGAGTCCAGCGGGCGGACTCTAGATTTATCGACGTAATGTTGGTAGGAACACGAATATTTTAATAGAACTACGTTTGCGTAAATAGGGTCACTTAGAGCCGACATTTAGTTATTATAAACGAATTAAGTATTTATCCACACTAAGTTTAACTTAAAATATTATTTATGTTTTAAGTTAAACTTAGTGTGGATAAATACTTAATTTTACATTTTGTGCTTTGGTCTGATTGATTTTCTTCAAAACAAAAAACGTCACATATCCACTAGGATTTTATAAAAATGTTGATATAAGTACTGTGTGCCTCATGAGTACTCGAAAGTTTTATCAATAAACCAACAGATTAACAGTGCTGCTGCAATGTCACCGTATAACAATGCCGAGTCGATGACATCTTTGTCATTTCAATTCAATAAAAAAATTGTTTTACCCTTGCTTGCTTTTTTGTATAAAACTTTATGATTAAGTAGGCGACAGTGCTCCAGATTCAGTAGCCGGAATGTATTTGCTTAATAGGTTATAGGTTCTCTTACTTTGGATATTAATAATATTGATATCCAAAGTAAGAGAACCTATAACCAGATTTAAAAAATTATTTAAGTCATGAGTTACCTATTTCTCAACAGAATGCTCGAAGCTGAGATGGCAATATTGTTAATCAACTTCCAGGTGAATCTTTAGAAGCTAAATTTGACATGTTTAAAAATTTTTGGAACTAATATTAATGCTGAGAATTTTTTTCATATTTGCTAGCACATGCATAGTGCCTTTTAAAACATGATTTGGCCTATCATGCCAAATCATGCTTTATTAGGATGTACCTAATAAAGCATGATTTGGCTAGGGAATGTCAGATTTGTCGATTTTTATGTGTTTATTTAATGGTTGAAGGACGTTCTTTTAACACAGTTACTCCTCTTATTTCGTTAACCTAATAAAGATACACCTTAAAATATTACTTAAATATCTTATACCACAATTCGGGCCAAAATGGTCCACCAAATCGTCCGTATAGTTATTTTCTACCAACATGACGCCGGGTAAAATAATTCACTTAAATATGTTTTGTTAGTATGTTGTTAGGTAGCTGCGAATGAATTTTTTTTAATTATAACGTAAACGCTATCAATAGAATTTAAATTAAGTATAATCACTTAAAATATCGCATTTTGGTGCATATATCAAATCATGCAGTTCTAATTTGCCAGTATGCAATACATTCATGAAAAAACCCTGGAAGAAAATTTTGTGTTGTATAAACTGCAATAAATACCTCACATCCGTATAGGATATGAGGCATTTTCCGTAAGCGTTGGCTTTATGCTGTCCGGGACAACATTAGTTTGGTATTACTTAGCATATAAATCATTTGCTATTTCAAATTTAAAGAAATATCGGAATATAAATTAAATAATATTTGCATGGCAATTTTATTAAGTGTAATAGAATATTCACCATATTTTTGTTTTAAACAAAAACCGCGGCTGTAAATACTATATTCCTAGAGATGATGGTGAATTTGGGGAGAGTACTTAAGTTTAAAGTTAGATTTGAAATTATAAAAAACAGTTACTGTATGGATTTAAGTGAACGAGTGTCTGGAAAGTTGTTTGCAGCCATTTTTCTGTGCTCAGCTCAAATACTGATAGGATATTCATTGGCAAGAATTATTAATTCAAAAAAAATATCCTAAAAACATCTTCTTCAAATTCTTAGGTACAAAGGATAGTCCCAACATTAGATTCTGAAAGATATATTAACCGAGAAAAGACGGGAAAATTATAATAAAATAAACTTTTTAAAAAGTGATTTTTTGTAGATCATTGAATACCTCATGTTAATTATGAAATGAAAATTAAAATATTATATATATATATATATATATATATATATATATATATATATATATATATATAAACACTAACGCCTGTCACCCAGAGGGGTAGGCACGGACTACGGACTTCCATTTGGCACACATTTTACATCCATATATCTACGCATACATGCTCGTCGGTTAAGGGTACTTCTAACGTGGCCCCTTTTCAAAATATCGCCAATTTGGTCGATAAAATTTTTTCTAGGGCGTCCCTTCCCGACTCGGCCGTTCACATCTGCCATATAAATTTGCTTTGTCACTCTTTCCTCATTCATTCTTTCTACATGACCAAACCACCGAAGCATTCCTTTCTTAATCCTGGTCACAACATCATCTTGCATACCACATTTATCTCTTATCACGCAATTTCTCACCCTGTCATTCAGATTCAACCCTAGCATACTCCTTAAAGACCGCATTTCTACAGCATTTATTCTACTTTCGTGCTTCTTCTGCCACACCCAGCTTTCACTACCATACATTAAAGTAGGGACCTTTTTTGACACATTCTGGTTCTTCACAATAGAGTGTAGTGCCCCATTCACTCTATTCCCTGCATTTACTCGTCGTTCTATATCCCTATCATATCTACCATTCCTGCTAAATACACATCCCAAATACACAAACTCATCCACTTGCTCAATTAACTCTCCTTCTATTCTTATTTCACATACCGTTTTGCTTTCTTCTCTTTCAAAAACCATCACTTTCGTCTTACTTGCGTTCACTTTCATTCCCCTTTCTTTTAATTCCTAGTTCATTAATGTAACCATCATTTGCAACTCAACCGCCGATGACGCAAATATGACTTGATCATCGCCATACAAAATGCATTTGACGGTTAACTCGCCCATTCTTAACCCACATTCTTCATCTTTCAAAGTTTGCAAACACCTGTCCATAAATAGGTTGAACAGCCAAGGGGAAGCTACACAGCCCTGTCTGACACCTTTTTGGATGCCAAACCAGTCCGAGTAGACCCCATTGATCCTGACACAAGCACTAGAGTCCCTATAAAGAGACCTTAATGCCTGTATCAAACCAGTGCTCAACCTATATGAGTTCAGTGTTTGCCATAATACATTCCTGTCCACTCTGTCATAAGCCTTTTCCAAGTCCATGAACGCACAAAAAACTTTCTGGTTTTTGGCCAAAAACTTCTCCGCAATCATGCGCATGGAAAAAACTTGATCTGTACACCCCATTCCCTTTCTAAAACCCGCTTGCACATCCCAAATTTTTCCATCAGTTTCTTTCATAACTCTTTCAATTAACACCTTAGCATACAGTTTACCCACAATACTAAGCAAGCTGATTCCACGGTAGTTTTTGCAGTCCTGCTGTGACCCTTTTCCTTTATATATTGGTACTATAACTGCTTTACACCAGTCATCCGGTACCTGTTTTAATTCCCAACCTAAATTAAACAAGGTGTACACCAGGCCTGCCACCACTCCCTCTCCAGCCCTTAGCATCTTGAGTGATACTCTATCATATCCAGCTGCCTTACCTGCTTTCATGCTTTTCATTGCTTTCATTATTTCATCTACACTTATCTTTAATATAGTAGAGTATAACATTTAAAATAAATTTATATTTATTAAAATATAAATTTATTTTAAATGCTATACTCCCGATCATAGACCTCCTCTCATTTCTCAGATGGTTATAGAGCAATCAGTCCAATGAATCATGATGGACTTCGCATATTTTCGAATATATTTAAAAAAAATTAACACGCAATAAATCAGCACTTAAAATTTCCGTTAACAATTGGAATCGGAGAGGTCTCCTCCTATATATTTTTATATATATATATATATATATATATATATATATATATATATATATATATATATATATATATATTTAAATTTACGCGAACATTACACATTAAATAAAACTATTATTTACGGATTTTTTCGTGTATAGGAAAAAGACCCATACCAACCGATATTTAAATGGTGAATCTCACCATCATCCTTCACAGTTTTAGTTACCGTGGGTGAATCTTTGTTTCAAAGAGCACGAGGGATCTGTGACAGAAAACATCTGGCCGCCGAGCTTCAATACGTCAAGCAAGTATTGCAAGACAACAAGCTTCGGGTCCCGCCCTTACGTCACAGTGAACGAGTGAAGCCGGCCACAGTCGAGCGCGCGCCTGCTGTACTACCGTATGTTAGAGGAGACACGGACAACATTGGCTATATCTTGAAGCGAGCGTCCATTAAAACATACTATACAAGCCGCCGAAGAAGATTAGTCAATTTTTACCATCCATCACATGTAATATTCCTCTACAAGATGCAGGTGTGTACAAGCTAGATTGTGAATGTGGTCTCTCTTACATAGGTCAAACAAAAAGATCTATAAAAACCCGCGTTAAGGAACATAATATAGCTGACGTGAAGCAACGACACTCCGGGAAGTCTGCGGTCTGCGAACATGTTCAGGATGGTCCCCACCATTACATTAAATTTGATAAACCACAAATCCTCGCAAAAGAACACCGATTCCTACCAAGGTTGATACGCGAGGCTATTGAAATTAAATAAAACATCCAAATTTCAATAGAGAAGATGGATGGGTGCTGCCATCGGCTTGGGATCCTATAATTAACAAAATTAAACCCAAACCCAAGCATAACACTGCAAGACTTCATGATACTATAATTTCGTTATGCGTAAATCGGACCAAAAATTAATATTCAAAAACTGAAGGTAGCCGGACTAACTATGACGTTGGGACGTCAACATCTCAGTCCCCCCGTGACCATGAGTGCTGTAAAGCACCCGAAACGTCGGGATAATAAAAATAAATTAAAGTTGTAATTAAACGCGATAAAATCCGTAAATAATAGTTTTATTTAATAATATTATTAATGTTACTAACATTAGGATAAGTATAAATTGTTTACTAACACCTATGGATGAAGAATCGGAAATAAATGTTTTTGATTTGATTTGATTTGATTAAACTCTCCACATTCCATCATATATACAGATGAATAATCATTTAACCTTATGGTTAAATTACAAGCATTTTTTGTAATAATACAAGCATGAAAAAAATTTCAAAACGTTAGTTCTAAATAATTACAGTCTTAACAAATTTTTCATGACATTATAATTTATGAAGCTGTAGCCTATACATATATCTCTAACATTGGTTTATTTATTTGCTAGAAAATTACGGCATGATTATACTTAAAAATGTGGTTAAATATTTGATAAATTTCATAGCAATTTAATTTGTTGGAAAGGTGTACATGTGAATGTTTATTTCTGAAATATTTGATATATATTATATTAATTAAATTAGAATTATAAAAACCAAACTACGTATATTTTTAAAGAAGAAGAATTGAAAAAAAGATAAAAATGTAAAGAAAAAAGAATACATCACTGAGGCATTGTTTTGATTGTATGTAATACACAAGAAATCGAAAAAATCGCAATAATGCATCTGAATTTTGATTCTTAATCAAAGATACATACAGATGTCTATGGGCCACAGCATGCACTTACTACCAGGTGGACAGTGTGCTCGTTTGTCACCCTTACACTATATCAAAAGACCGATTTACACTTGGACAAGTACAGTAGCGAGTTAACTTGCGAACCTGGCGAGTTAAGTTTGAACCTCGTTGGTAGGGCAATAAGCGAGTTAAGTAGCAAGTTAACGATTAAGTTGAACGGGATAGCCGGCCGAGCTATTTTTCGGCGAGTTAAGTGCGAAGTGCTGCCCTCCTGCGCGTCTCCCGCCACCCGCAACTAAACTCGCCGTTCGTTTTTTTTTTCTTTGCGCCCGAAGCAATTAAAGGGCTACCCTATACGTAGGGAGGCGGAAAATGCGTTACGCATACCATTACACGTTATGAGGGGCTCACTGTCCTACCGGGGACCCTAAGTGATACCCTCTAAAAACCGCCTTTGGGGACAGGCAGCCGGCTGATCAAGCTGTATTGTGCCTTATCATGAGCGACCCTCTTTTGGGAAAAGAGGGGCGCAGGCGGCTAGGTGCCGCTGAGGGAGTGCCTACGAAGGCAAATTAATGTTTGTTATTACAATAATTTAATTTAATTAGAGTTGGCCTGAGCCGCCAGGAGACAGTTCAGGTCGTTTGACAGTTTATTAGGCGGGTCCGAGAGAGAGTTTCTCGGCCTGCGGACACGATAGCGAGAGGAGGGTGGGGCTGCATAAGAAGCTGCCTCACGAATTAAATGGTTTGGGTGCGACTCTGAGGCTTTGAAGAAGTTCTCAGAGAGTTTTTTAAAAAATTGTTGAATTGTTGGGAGCTCTAAGTCCCGATGAAGGTCGGCATTACGGACGTACCAAGGTGCGTTCGCAGCTCGACGACAGAAGAGGTTCTGAATTATTTGGAGTTCATTTAAAATATTAGGGTTTGCGTGGGCAAAGACGGGGCCCGCGTAGGACATGACTGGTCGTATACAGACCTTGTAAAGGGTACGCTTGTTTCGAAGGGACATTTTAATGTGTCGGCCCAACATACTGTTGAGCCTACTCAGATAAAATCGTGCGTGAAGGGTTACTCTTTTGACGTGGGGCTTGAAAGTGAGTCGTGTATCTAGAGACACCTAAATATTTGGCGGACGTATGCCAGGGGACAGGGGTCCCTAGCATACGTATTGGTGGAGTGTTTTTGAGATGGCGTCGTTTGTAATCGAGGTGAACGGCGGAGCTCTTCTCCGGGTTCACATCGATGCGCCATTTTTTGAACCAAGCTCCTAGGTCATCAACTGACTTTTGGATCTTGTTCCGTATGAAGGGTAGTGAGACACCTTTGCAGTAGATGGCAGTGTAGTCTGCGAAGAGGGAGAGTTGAACACCTTTCGACGGAATGGGAATGTCGTTGGTGAACAGGATGTACAGCAGAGGAGCAAGTACTGAGCCCTGAGGGACACCAGCCTTGATAGTTCGCTGTGAAGAAAGCGTGCCTTCGTGTCTAAAACGAAAGGTACGATGTTTTAAATAGGAGGCCACGAGACGAACTAGATGATCGGGGAGACCTATTTTGTAGAGCTTGTAGATGAGGCCTGTGTGCCAGACTCTATCGAAAGCTTTAGCTATATCGAAAAAGACCGCGATGGTCTTATGACGACGAGGATAGAAACCGCTGAGGATATGTTCCACAATGCGGTGAACTTGTTGGGGACATGAGTGTTTGGCTCGGAAACCGAATTGATGGGGAATGATAAGAGGGTCGCCGTCTGTGGGAAACAGATAGCGCCTCATACGCGTTTGGATGACTCTTTCGAAGAGCTTGCCCATTGCCTTGAGGAGGCTAATGGGGCGATGGCTGGAGGGGAGGTTGAGAGGCTTGCCTGGCTTGGGAATTCCTATCACAGTAGCCTCTTTCCACGTAGTGGGGAAATAACTGAGGTTGAAGCAGGCGTTGAAGATAATAGATAAAAAGGTTAACACCTGCTCAGGAAAGTGTTTTAGGGCTTGGTTGGAGATGCCATCCGCGCTCGGAGCCTTTTTGGGCTTAAGTCCTTTGATGAGGGATGAAATCTCATCATTGGACACAGAGATAGGTTCGCAGGCCGTAGGGGGTGAGTTCCGGCGGCGGACCTCATCCTCCACTGCCTGGACGTGAGAGGGGTCGACAGGTTGAGAACTAGGAGAGCATTGAGCGACAATGCTATCTGCAAAGCACTCAGCCTTTTCCTCGTCCTCGAAGGCAACCGTGCCGTCGGGACGGGAGAGAGGGGGAGTGTGGGTGATAGCGTCTATGCGGAGGGCTCTAGCCATCTGATAGTAAGCTGTGTGAGATGGAGAAATATTCTCTATGAGCTTACTCTTTTCGAGGTCTCGAAATTCAGGGAGGCGGAAGCGGAGTTCTCGTTGAAGACGATTGGCCGCGCGCCTATATTCGGGGGTGGGATATTTTGCTGCTCTCCGGAAAGCAGCTTTTTTTGGCTTTTAATAGGTTGCTAATATGTAGGGGAAGCCCACTATTGTTAGCAACCGGGACGACCCTTTCGTTCTCCTTAAGGGAGGATTTAATAAGGGTGGAGAGTGAATCGACCGCGGTGTCGATTTTTTCGGGACTATCTAAGTCCGACGGTAGGGAGATGGTAGAGTCCTGTGAGTCCAAAGCTTTAGCTAGGGACTCCTTGAATCCCTTCCTGTTAGTGAAGGTTTTCGTGTGTGTTGGGGGAGGTGGCTGATGACCAAGAATGAGGGAGACCGGTCGGTGATCTGATTCTAGATCGTCTAGTGTCTCGATTGCTCTGAGGTTGAGAGAAACTCCTTGGAGTAACGCAAAATCTAACACATCGGGGGCGTGATCGGTGTTATCGGGAAAGTGAGTAACACCGAGAGGACTATGGATGGTAATATCAAGAGACTGCGTGATATCGAGCAGTATCTTGCCACTAGGGGACGTAGTGCGGCATGTCCATTCAGTATGCTTGGAGTTAAAATCTCCAAACATAATGACTGAATTGCCTAAAGATAAAATGGCCTCAAAATCTTTTTTGAGGGGGATAGGTTCCTGAAGGGATGTAACAGGAGGCTATGAGGATGGACTGATGTCCAGTCATAGCTAGCCTGCATACCGTGGCTTCCATGTTGGTTAGCTGCGGAGTAGAAACGGGCGAGCAATGAAGTGTCTTCTTGTAATAGATGGCCGTTCCGCCGCCTCGGCGGTCGGGTCTGTCGTTACGAAGAAGAGAGAAGTTTTTAATAGAAAGGCCTCTAGTGTCCTTAGCTTTGAGATTAGTTTCCTGTAGGAGGAGGAAATCGACTTCACGATTCCGAAGAAAGAGCTTGAGCTCTGGGAAGCCGCGAATATTAAATGATACAAGCAATAAACCCTTAGGTTTGGTACGACCGTGAGATCTTGGTAGGTTATTTTGCTGAGTCATTGAAGTTAAGTTAATTAAGTTAACTTAACTTACAACGCTAACAGAAGGTTATTGTGTTCTGCAAGAACGAGGAGACGTTCTTGGGGGGACTTGGCCGCGCGCAGTTTGCGTGATATGGTTATTTCCCTAACATCGATATTTCTAATAGCGGAATATAGCGTGTTGTAGTCGTCGATTGTGGGCTCTGCTTCATGTGCTTACGAGGTTATCCGCGGTGGGTCTGCCTTTTGGGCCCCCAGGGAAAGACTGGAGGCTGCATTGGCTTGGAGAAGCCCGAAGGGGGCCGAATTATGCCTTGAGGGGGGCCTAGGGGGACCCTGAGAGGGTCGAGAGAAGCCCTGGGTGGGCTGAGAAAGGCCCTGACGGGGCCGTTGTTGGAGGGCCGGGAATGAGCGGTCATTCACCGGCGGTGGAGCTAGCCTACTGGGGCGAGGTTGAGGTGCGCGTGGGCAACCCTTGTAGTTCGCCGGGTGTCCTGTCTGGTTGCACAGGACGCAAGCG
Organism: Parnassius apollo; assembly: GCA_907164705.1. Classification (NCBI taxonomy): domain Eukaryota; kingdom Metazoa; phylum Arthropoda; class Insecta; order Lepidoptera; family Papilionidae; genus Parnassius; species Parnassius apollo. Next base: position 143,058 of record CAJQZP010001412.1, on the reverse strand, counting down.
GGCGGGGATTCGGCGTCTTTGGGCCGGGGACAATCTTTCGTTTTATGTGGTTCTAGGCACTTAACGCACCTGGGTGGGGCGGAGCAGTTGGCCGCCGCGTGACCATAAAGTTGGCAGCGGTGGCACTGCACCGGGAAACCGGGCCTATTTGGGGGCTCTACCTTCACCCTCGACAGGCCACACACTGTGCGTACCTGCCGGAAGATGGCTTTAGCCTCCGGCACGTTCGATAGGATTACTAGGGCAAGGTTGTATCTCTTGCCTGTTCTGTTGTGCATTTTGTGCACTGCTTCTACGGGGAAACCTTGGGACTTAAGGTCCTCAAGGATTTCCTCGTTTGAGAACTCAAATGGGATGCCTCGGATGACGGCCCTGACTTTACGCTCTTCCGGGAGAGCGTAAGTGTGGTAGGAGATTCGTTCGGCTGTGAATAGCCGGGTGATCTGACGGAAGTCCTCGATCGAGGCTGGGATGATTTTGATCGCCTCCCCGAGGTTGACGGCATGATCATACTTGATACCTGCGTCGTAGCAGGTTTTGGATAACTGGGTGAACTTTGCCTTGTCTCTTAGGAAGACAGGGGGCGGGACTTGCTTCTTAGCAAGGACTGGGGCACAACGAGAGGCTGGTTTGGGCGGTTTGGGGATGTCTAGTGACATCAGTGGGACAGCGGCAGCGTCGAGGGCTGCGGAGGTTGTGGGAGCGGCAGGGGCCGCTGAAATAGGGGGGTGCGTTTTAACGCGGCGCGCTTACCGTTGCGCTTGGAGGTGACGGTGGTAAAAGTGGACTCCCCGATTCCGTTGGAGTCAGAGGACCCCGATGAACAGGAGCCTGAGTTAGTGGCGGGCCTCTTCCGGCAGGTCGGCGCCGAGGACTCGGAGCATGCGTACTCCATTTCTAGGGGGCAGATTCGAGCGGGGCAAAAGAGTTCCTCGTTTCGAGGTAAGATGCGATTACCGGCGGCGGATGGTGTGCCTGAGGGGCAGGGGGGAAGCCTGGGCGGCGATGGTGGCGATGGCGGCGAGGACCGTCTCATTGCCATTTAAGCCGAATTGGTTAATGAGGGCGGCGAGGGACTCAGTGAAACTGGGTCTGGCCATTTTGGGTCAGTAAGCAAGCAGAGCTATGTAAAGATAAAGATGAGGACGGGTCCCTGTTCTCGGTAGAACAGGGACTAGAACGCAAGACGTACTACGACACACTATGCACGTAATAGTAATACAAGAACACAAGAAAAAAATAAAGGAGACAGTACAATAAAAAAAAATGAAAATGAAAAATGATAATGAAAAATAAAAATGAAAAGCGGAGGTCAGTCAGACCCGAAGACAGGGGGGCAAGAACTGTAGCGTGAAAGTGACTCATCGGCAGCCTCGACGCTGTTCCGCGTGAGCAGGACAGCGGAGGCGCGTGAGAGCGAGACAGCACTACCGTACTGTACGGGGAGCGCGGACCACCAGGAGGCGACCGTCCGGGAACGATGCCGCCGGCGGACTGAGCACTGCGTCGGCGCTGTACAGCGCGAGCGGGACAGCGGGGGCGCGAGAGCGGGGAGCACTACCGTACAGGAACGAAAGCGCGGACTACCTGGATGCTACCGCTCGGAAGCGATGCCACAGGCGTAATATGTCCGATCTATGCAAAATGAACTGACTATGTCCTGAGGTCTTGCAGTGGTATGCTTGGGTTTAGTTTTAATTTTATTGATTATAGGATCCCAAGCAGGTGGTAGTACCCAGCCTCCTTCTCTATTGAAATTAAGATGTTTTTTTAATTTCAATAGCCTCACGTATCATCCTTGGTAGGAATCGGTGTTCTTTCGCGAGGATTTGTGGTCTATCAAATCTGATGTAATGGTTGGGTCCGTCTAAGATATGATCACAAACTGCAGACTTCCCGGAACGTTGATGCTTCACATCAGCTATATGTTCTTTTACGCGGGTCCTAATTGATCTTTTTGTTTGTCCTATATTTACTTTTATTTTTAATATTATTAAAAATAAAAGTAAATATAGGACATAAAAAGTAAATAAAAAAGTACATAACAACATAAAAAGTAAATAAAAAAGAAAAGTAAATAAAAAGTAAAAATAAACGCGATAAAATCCGTAAAAGTAGTTTTAATCATCGTTTAGTAGCATTTCTGTCGTTTACCCCTGTTGTTTACTAAAGTAATGCTAATATTAAAGTTTTAGTGACAGTGCGAATTCTGGGACAGTATTTTCAAGTATTCTCAAATATTTACTTTCCCAAACATAGCACAAACTGAAATTTCATAAAGAATTTGAGCACAAAATCTTTTTTTGCCGAATTTAAACTCCAGTCTACTCTCCAGTAACTTTGAATAAATTGATACACCGTTAAGAAAAAAAAAACACCAGAATTTCCTTCTGATTCTTCTGTAAAAAGGTCTTGTTTTCCGAACCGTTGTAGATTTTAACGTTCATAAGAACTATACAAAACCAAAATTGAATAAAAGTTTTACTTTGACTTCGTAGCACAATAGACTACGGTTTGATCCGTTACTTGAGGAAATAGTGAAAACTGCCTAGTAGTAAAACGTTGAAGTAAAGAAACCTGCATCTTAAGTAAGGTAAAGTAATGGACTATTGCCTGCTTTTTATGTATTTCATCTCACAGCCTTATTCAAAGGTATAGAGCATAGGCTTAACATAAAAATCTCTCAACAGTTCGAAAGGGAAGTGTGACCTCTCCTCCTTTCGTGTTTATAAATAAAAAATTACTCCCACATTAGAATTTACTCCTGTATCACGAAGGTAATTTTCATACGCAAATTGCTTTCATCCAAGTCAGCATCAACTACGTGTAGGACATACAAATTCTTGTTCCGTGTGGGATTTGCAACCGTAGCTCTCACTCAGCGCCACAACTCAATACTGCATCACGGACTTTTTATCTTTAAAGTGATATTTCGTATTTTAAGTAAAATCGTTCATGGTCACCTTCATAGGATCATTTATTATATCTTTTATTATTTTGAAATTATATTTAAAATATAATCAAATCCTATTATCATCAAAATATGCTCATTTAATAAACATCAACCGTAATCAACATTTATACTGATGATTAAATATTTCTGTAAACCTCCTTATCCCATAACGATATTAGATTGTAACAGCTTGTTTAGTAGCCCTATTCACCGGAGAAAATTTGATAATTTTTTAATTTTAATTAGATTAATAAACATTGGAGATTAATAAACATGCAACTTCAATCATTTGTAGATTAAGAATTGGACATTCTTGTACACATGTACATCTGGCAAAAATCAGAGTAAGGGATAGCTCATTGTGTGAATGTGGCTTAGATGAATGTTCCACAAACCATATTTTTTTCAACTGTCCCAAATTATCCTGGTCCCTTTATGATTACCTTCCTCATTATATTCCTCGACCTATAGATTTTAATTCTCTTTTAACATAATATACCAGTACTCCTTTTGTGTATATTTTATGTGAATTTATTAATATTAATAATATAAAACTTTATATCATTGTCACTTTTAACATACTGATAAGAGTATAACACATGTGTTTGTCATATTTGTTCTAGGTAATTCAACAAATAGATTTGTCAAAATTCTCGGAGGAAAACTGAATCCTTGTATTATCACAGACTCTTATTTTAATTAAACTCATAAGCTTTCATTTTCCACTCAATTGAGTGACGTATTCGTCATTGACGAATTTTATCAAACCACCACAAAAGAAAGAAGAAGAAGAAGAAGAAGACTGCAGACGATGAGTGTGATTCATTGTTTGGGAAGTAATCTGTGTCAGAATCATCAAAATCTAGGTGATAATCCTATCCTCTAACGGGATTGTTCATTGGTAGTTGCATAATGTATATCGGAATCATCAACATCTAATTTTGTGATTGTAATCATACTTGTCGATGTTTTTTAGTGGAAGGGGCGTAATCAGTATCAGAATCATTAACATGTGGTAACTGAGATATGCCTGTTATTTGTTGAGTTTCTTCAGTCAAGCAGTTGTCATCTGCTTGAAATGGGTGTATGTTTCTTGTAATGAGGCAATATTTTTTTCTGCTGAGGCGTCGATAACAAAGATAAAACTAATCTTCAATTAAGTGACACCATATAAGATCTTGAAATATTCACATATAGATATAGATCCACATCTGCTCCTCACAGAAGATGCTTCTTCTATTTCTGTTTCCCAATTTACATTCAAATAGGGTGTTTTTGCCTGGGTGTAGAGAAAATATGAGGTTCACCATTATTAAGTGTTGGATTTTCTTGTAGGTTATTGCTGCCTTATCTAACAATTTCTGTGCATTCATAAGATGGAGATGAGAAGTTAAGTATTATCTTTTACTGTTCTAAAACACTGCACCCTGGTATAAGAATATTTTGCAATATTTCTACCCGTTTGCTAGACGAAGAGGAGATGTTTGATAATACTGCATTTTGAAAAACTTGTATAGAGTGACCAGTAGTTGGACTAGTAAATATTCCAGGACTTACAGTTACATTCCGAACTTTATTATTCCTTTTAACTCCACCTTAACACATCAAAAGCATTTTTCTGCATCTTGACCTCTTTATCTTGACAAAACTTATTACCATTTGTAACAATTACAATATGACGGGAACGATTTAGATGTTGCTAACTTAAGCATAACACTAGTGTGACTAACATGAAATCTGGTGTTGCTTTTGTCAAATTGGGTCATCAGGTCATCAGGTCTGAAAGATCCGATAACCACACCCAGCATTTTTTTATTCCTAGTTATTATAGGGTTGAATAGGTCCGATGTATTTTTTTATATCTGCGTCAAATATTTAAAGATGTAAGAAAAAAACTATATTTGTCTCTTTTTTACTCGATGAAATTCAAGAGATATCTATCCCGCACCAATGGTTGGATGTAGATTTTTCGTGCTGCACCATGGGATAGTCTGGTATTGGGTGGATTCGACCTATTGCCGCAGGTAACATGTTAAGTTCGTATTTGATCTCATAATTTAAGCGTTTTTTATTAGTATGTACTTATACCCTCTTGTTTTAATTGCCCAGGACTTTTCTTATAATTTATTTGTACAGGGGATAAGTCGCTCGCGTCCGTAGGCTTTAACCACCTATTCCTAGGCCCACCCTACACGTGTCCCCCGGGTGGTGCTAAATGAGCGACAAGCCGATAGCACAGACTTGGCTCCACGCCGTGGTAGAGGCGTAAAATATACTACCCTTTATCCGCACCATGAGGAACCATATAAAAGAAATGGCCCCGAGTTCCCGGCGCCCCTTTAATGGGGCAGGGGTGCGAAGAATCTCCGGGAGGAAAACCGGCGACGAGGTTCGCCACCCGTCACGTTCTGTCTCCCGGAGAGGCAAAAAAGTGGATTGCAGAGACCCGTCTGGCTACGTTGAATGTATGTGGGGCAATAAATGACAAAATGGATGAAGTATGCGATATGATGTATGATAGAGAAATAGATGTGTTATGTGTAAATGAGACGAAAAGGAAGGAGAAGGATGTCACTACACATGGCATGTATACCGCATACTGGTCTGGTGTAGACAAGATCGAGCGGGCATGCCAGGGAGTAGGTATCATCCTTTCAGAAAGAATGGACCAATGTGTGAAAGAGTATGAATGTGTAAGCCCAAGACTGCTATGGATACGAATGAAAGTAGGCTTAAAGAAGTTGTTTGTGTTAGGGATCTACGCCCCAAACATGTCTAAGCCCACTTATATCCGAGAGCAGTTTTGGGAAATGGTAAGGATGGTGTTAATGAAGTGTAAGGGAAATGAAAATATTATTATGCTAGGAGATTTTAATGGAAGGGTTGGGGTGAGGAGGCTTGGTTATGAAAGAATATTGGGAACGTTTGGCGATGAAAGTATAAATGAGAATGGTGAAAGTCTTCTCACTGTATGTATGGAAAAGAATCTTTTTGTGACGAACACTTGCTTTCGCCACAAGAGGATTCACATGTACACTTGGGAAAGAGGTGACGATAGAAGCATGATAGATTTAATAATTGTGGATGAAAGATTGAGGGGCCGCAGTGGTGGATACAAGGGTTTACCGGGATTCTAACGTAGGAACGGATCATTATTTGGTTTTATGCCGAATTAATGGTCTATTCAGGCGTTGGCGCCATCGATCATCTGTGTCTACCACTGCGTTACAGCGTATTAGAACAGAAAGGTTACAAGATGAAGGTGAGAAAAACAAGTTCAAATGTAGACTGAAAGAAAATTTAAGTGGTTTGGATGAATTATGTATGAAGGAGTTAGACTTGGAGAATGTATGGCAAAATGTAAAGAAAGGTTTAGTGGATGCAGCTACCGAAGTATGTGGTGTTATTAAGAGAAATAATGAAAGGAAAAATAATACGTTATGGTGGGATGATGAGGTACGTATGGAAGTTGAAGAAAAAGAAGAAAGCATGGCTAGATTTACTAGCAACAAAAGCTGGTAATTCTAGCGGTACGAATGATGATATTGAAAGAAAAAGGGCAGTCTTTAGACATCTTAATAAGAGAGTAAAAGAAGTAGTTGAAAGAAAAAAGCAAGAAAGAACGGATAAGAATGATAGAAGAATATCGGATAATTTCCAGGCAAATATTAAAATGTTCTGGAAAATTGTAAGAACTGCCAGGGGACATTCGAAACAGCCTATGATGAATGCTATAAGAGACGAGAATGGCTATATTCTGAATGATGAAATTTTGAGTTTAAAGAGATGGAAGGAATATTTTGAAAGCGTGTTTATGAGTGAGAAGACAACGTGTGTACTAAGTGAAGTAGAAATTCCGAAAGTAGAGGAAAGAGGTAGCGAGATAAGTATAGGTGAAATAATGAAAGCAATGAAAATCATGAAAGCAGGTAAGGCTGCCGGATATGATAGAGTTTCACTCGAAATGCTAACAGCTGGAGAGGAAGTGGTGGCAGGCCTGCTGTTTAATTTATGCTGGGAACTGAAGCGGGTACCGGTAGACTGGTGCAAAGCTGTGATAGTCCCAGTATATAAGGGAAAAGATTCGCAGCAGGACTGTAAAAACTACCGTGGCATCAGCCTTCTTAGCATTGTGGGAAAACTGTATGCTAAGGTACTGATTGAATGGGTCGTGAAAGAAACTGATGGAAAAATTTGGGATGTGCAAGCGGGATTTAGAAAGGTAATGGGACGTACAGATCAAGTCTTTTCCATGCGCATGATCGCGGAAAAGTTTTTGGCCAAAAACCAAAAGGTTTTTTGTGTGTGGATTTGGAAAAGGCCTATGACAGAGTAAATAGGGATATGCTATGGCAAACACGGAAGTCATTTGGGTTGGCGCTGGCTTGATACAGGCATTGGAGTCCCTTTATAGGGACTCTAGTGCTTGTGTTAGGATCAACAGGGTCTACTCGGAATGGTTTGACATCCATAAAGGTGTCAGACAGGGCTGTGTGGCTTCCCCGTGGTTGTTCAACCTATTTATGGACAGTTGTTTGCAAAATTTGAAAGTTGAAGAATGCGGATTAAGAATGGGTGAGTTAACCGTCAAATGCCTTTTGTACGCCGATGATCAAGTTATCCTTGCGTCGTCGGCGGCTGAGTTGCAAATGATGGTTACATTAATGAACAGATCATTAAAATAAAGGGGTATGGAAGTGAACGTAAGTAAGACGAAGGTTATGGTTTTTGAAAGAGAAGAAAGTAAAACGATTTGTGAAATAAGAATAGAAGGGGAGTTGATCGAGCAAGTAGATGAGTTTGTATATTTGGGCTGCGTATTTAGCAGGGATGGGAGATATGATAAGGATATAGAACGACGAGTGAATGCGGGAAATAGAGTAAATGGGGCCCTGCACTCTATTGTGAAGAGTCAAAATGTGTCAAAAAAGGTACGTATGGCAATTCACAATGCTGTGTTGGTCCCTACTTTAACGTATGGTAGTGAAAGTTGGGTGTGGCAGAAGAAGCACGAGAGTAGAATAAACGCAGTAGAAATGCGGTCGTTAAGGAGTATGTTAGGGCTGAATCTTAATGACAGGGTAAGAAATTGTGTAATAAGAGAAGAGTGTGGTTTGCAAGATGATGTTGTGACCAGGATTAAGAAAGGAATGCTTCGGTGGTTTGGTCATGTGGAAAGAATGAATGAGGAAAGAGTGACAAAGAAAATTTATATACCATAGACCATAGAAATATACTTGTTCCGTGCGGGATTCGAACCCGCGACCCCCAGCGCAGCCACTCATTGCTAAACCACCGCGCCACGGAGTCGTCACAGCTTTTAGTGAAAGTATTCGTATCTTACGAGCTTTTGCCCTCAGCTTCGCCCACTTGGAGGTCGTAAATAATATTTTTCTGGTTTCAAGAAAGTTGGTCTGCCCTTTTCGCAAGGCCAGACAGCACAATTACAGGTACTATTGCATTTTTCGGAGATAAAATTAAAATCATATGTAACCTATGTCTTTCTCAGGCCCATAAACTGACTGCTGCGTTGAATAGGAAGAAACTGACAAACTAATTTTCGTAATTATATTAGTACTAATATTTACAATTTCTTATAACAAAACTGTGTAAATAAAATTAAAAAATAAATAAATAACCCTTTTAGCAAGGGAAAGTTCTGTGTCCACTAACTAAACTTAACACTAAACTTGTATACAAGCTTATTAGAATTAAAAGATCAGCCTCTCCTGATTCGCTTTTATGGTCTTCTCCAGCAGCGCCGACTTGCATAATGGTTTGAATAAAAAAAGAAACACTTAACTTAAAAAAAAGTAACAGCCTTTCCTGATTTGAATTTCGGTCACTCTATATAAGCTTTTCTTAACTAACGACTGACCTGAAAAACTCACAGTAATTTATATATGCGTTGTCACCCCCAAGAACTATGATTTGATGTTTGTTTTCCGGATAAAAAGATTAAAAACCATAAAACTGCATTGTGTTGATGTGTAACACTGGTGTTGTGTACAAGCATCCAAGTAAGCTCCCTTGATCGGTCAGACCTATTTGTCAGCACAGCCGTGATATGCTGCAACGTGCCTCAAGTATTATCTCTTTAGGCAAAATCTCTAAGTTTATGATACTCTAGCACAGATGGATTGAAAACAAGAAGGTAATTAAATATAAACACCTAAGTAGCGATCATTAGTAACCATGATAGGAGTCCGTGTTGATAGGTGCCACCCTCTTACCTATTTCTGCCGCCAAATATCAGTGCTCGCACTGGTGTGTTTCAATCTCACATCCAGTATAATTCCTTACAATCACTATAATTACGAGCTATGAGAATGCCTCATAGCTCGCTATATATATTAGGCTGCACTAAAAGTATCGGGAATGGAATATTTCCGCTGTTCCTGTCATATTAAAATCTTTTTAATTAAAAATTCCTTGGTTTTAAAAATCGAATACCATTTATTTATTTAAAAAAAGATTCTCGGTCTTGTCACAAGGTTTTGTCAAACTTGTTTAGTCGTTGAGAAAATGGAATTGACTCGAGAAAATTCAAGAGCGATGATTTATTATGACTTTCGAAGTGGTTTAACAAAAAATAGTATATTGACCGGATGATATCTGCATTTGGTGATGAAGCCCCATCCAAAGCCACAATTTATCGCTGGTTTGCTGAATTTCAACGTGGACGTGTCAAGCTCAGTGATGATCCCCGTCAAGGTCGTCCAAAAACTGCAGTCACCCAAGAAAACGTTGATGCTGTGCGTAAGCTGATTGAGGAAGATCGACATGTGACATACCGCGAAATTCAGGCAACTTTAGACATTGACATGAGTCAAATACAAATAATCTTGCATGAACAATTAGGTGTAAAAAATTGTTTTCCCGCTGGATACCGCATTCGCTCTGTGAAGAGCAAAAAGCGGCTCGCGTTACTTGGTGCGTCAGAACTCTCGAAAGATTCCACGCAGGATCCTCAAATGCTGTATACAACATCGTATCAGGTGACGAATCCTGGGTATACGCGTAAGAACTCGAAACAAAAAACCAGTCACGAGTTCGGGTGTTCGAAAATGAGTTAAAGCCAACAAAAATTGTTCGTTCACGGAGTGTTGCAAAAAAAAAAATGGTGGTTCACGTTTGTCTCCAAAACCGGCCATGTTACGACTATTCCTCTTGAAGGACAAAGAACGGTTAATGCAGAATGGTATGCTAGGATTTGTTTGCCACAGGTCGTTTCTCATCACGACAATGCGAGTTCTCACAACGCACACAGAACAAAAGAGTTTTTAGAGCAAGAAAACATAGAATTATTAGACCATCCGCCGTACAGCCCCGACCTAAGCCCTAATGATTTCTATACTTTCCCTAAAATAAAGAATAAATTGCGTAGACAGAGATTTTAGTCACCTGAAGAAGCTGTGGACGCCTACAAAACGGCCATTTTAGAGACCACAACTTCCGAATGGAATGGTTGCTTCAATTGTTGGTTCTATCGTATGGAAAAATGTGTAATTTCGCGGAGAATACTTCGAAAAGCAATAAATATATTTTTAAAGAGTAATGTTGTGTCACTTCCTTGATTCCCGAAATTTTCACTCGTAATATTGTGATTGTTAAAACCTATTATCGTCCCGTGAGTGTCGTAAAAAGCGACCACGGAATATGCCAGAAGGATATTAGGACTTGCAATTAAAAGTTCGAATGTGCTATCTCACGTCTGTATTTAGGTAACTTAATATTATATAACTACATAAATATTCTTTCTTTTATTTATTTATTATGCTATTACAATGGTTTTTATGTTGAATAAAAGTTTATTTTATGAAAAGATTCTCTGAAAAATACATTTCTGACAGACAAAACTTAAGGCTTTATAAATGTGAAATATACAGTGAAATCAAATTGAAATATATTTTAAAAATAGAACTGTTTTTTTGCCATGGAGCTATTATGTACTACGTACTAGAGCCGACACTGCATTCAGCTACTCTGTTCCATTCAACTGCGGTGCTTACACCGCACTTTAATCAGTCACTCGCTAGGTCCTTGTAGAGTTGTCACATGTTGTGTTGACTTAAAAAAATCTCTTGATAAAAATATGTCGTCGTGTATATTTAGATATTGCACAAATAATTCAAGAAATGTCAGTAAAAACCAAGGAATTACTTTTCATCGGTTAATAAGATACTTAGTCAAAAAAAGTATTATAGATTAATAATAAAACAAATTATTATTAAGACGACATTTCGTGTCATGGAATATAGATTATGAAATTAATTTGTTCAGATGCGACATTTCTGTGGGTACTTAAGTATAGGATGAATACATTACACATTTTTTTGTAGAAACATATATAATTTCTGATAATTAGGCTAAATTTTTTATATATCATTATTCTTTTATTTTATTTTTAGGTTTCCACGTCAAAGTCAAAGTGGAATAAATTCGTTCATTTTTAACTCTCGCATGCCCAGCATTTATGAACGACTCTTATTCTTATTTAAATAAATATATTTGGAGTTTAAATGTTATATTAATAAGTTTTGTTAAACATACATTTAGTATGTTTTTTATATTTGACATAGATAAGATACCTTTTAAAATATTCAGATAAAAATATCATTAAATGTAATTGTGATATAGTATTATGTAATAATATATTAAATAAGCAAATATAATATACAAAATAAATGATAAAATTTCAAAATTGTTCTCGATATAATTTACCTATTTAACAATACAATCTACTATTACCTACTGATCATTCTACCTATGTTTATTCTATGATAAAAAACCAACCTTGCGAACACAGAGTAGTGCACATTTTTTGTTTGAAATAGCTGTTCTAGTACGTAAGTACATATTACTTCAATGTTTTTTGCCTACAAAATAAATTCAAAAAGTTACAAAATATAACTTCTAGCCTGCGTACTATTATTAGTAATTCGGTACAAGATATATTGTTTGACAAAACCTTGTGACAAGACCGAGAACCTTTTTTTAAATAAATAAATGGTATTCGATTTTTAAAACCAAGGAGTTTTCAATTAAAAAGATATTAATATGACAGGAACAGTGGAAATATTCCATTCCCGTGTGTGTGTGTGTGTGTGTGTGTGTGTGTGTGTGTGTGTGTGTGTGTGTGTGTGCGTGCGTGCGTGCGTGCGTGCGTGCGTGCGTGCGTGCTTGCGTGCGTGCGTGCGTGCGTGCGTGCGTGCGTGCGTGCGTGCGTGCGTGCGTGCGTGCGTGCGTGCGTGCGTGTGTGTGTGTGTGTGTGTGTGTGTGTTTGTGATGCTTTATTTAACTATACTTTAATATTCTGAATACAACCTACTTTTCTCTATTTTGTTCGCACATCCCATTCTACCCTGTGTTTGCAAACAATAGATCCATCGTCACATTATTATTGAAACAGGTAAAAATAGCGATTCATTTCGTATGCTGGCAGCCAGAAGTGGCGTGCTCACTAATTTAGTTCAGTAATTCGTCTGGGGAGCAAAGTCAGTGCATCAATTATTCATCGATAAGTCCCAAACTCCAAAACGTGCTAATGCATCCGCCAATTATTTGTAACTTGAGGGCTGTACGGTTTGTGTTTGATTAACAGTACAACGACCGTATAAATGCGCTATAAGAATATCCATTACTTATATCGTCCACAGGTGTCGTAAGAGGCGACAGAGGGAACAAACCTGGAAATAACCAGAAGCGTTTTTTCTATCGAGAACTAAAAGATAAAATAAAACTTCGGTTTCCAACCCGCCAGCCAAGCGTGGCAGTTATAGCAAATGTCTCTCCGATGAGGAGAATCTATGGGAGAGGCTTACGTTCAACCGAGGACTTTTGATAGCTTGTTACGGTAATAGTACAATAATAGTTCTATCTAAGCAGGATTGTATACTTGTACAATAATTGGAACATAATATTATGTTGCCTGCTTTCTGCACTTATTTGCACCTGATTGATGATGGGAGTGTCAATTACCTCACAATTTATTTAAGTTTAGTGAACCAAATAATTATTCCATCATTAGAAGTTGACCAAACTTCAAGATATGTAAAAGTACAATAGCTTTGAATAAAACTATTATTTACGGATTTTATCGCGTTTAATTACTTTAATTTATTTTTATTATTATCCCGACGTTTCGGGTGCTTTACAGCGCCCATGGTCACGGGGGGACTGAGATGTTTGACGTCCCAATGTCATAGTTAGTCCGGCTACCTTCAGTTTTTTAATATTAATTTTTGGTCCGATTTACGCAAAACGAGCTTATAATATCATGAAGTCTTGCAGTGGTATGCTTGGGTTTGGGTTTAATTTTGTTAATTATAGGATCCCAAGCAGATGGTAGCACCCAACCATCTTCTCTATTGAAATTTGGATGTTTTTTAATTTCAATAGCCTCGCGTATCATCCTTGGTAGGAATCGGTGTTCTTTTGCGAGAATTTGTGGTTTATCAAATCTAATGTAATGGTGGGGACGATCTTGAACATGTTCGCAGACTGCAGACTTCCCGGAGCGTCGGTGCTTCACATCAGCTATATGTTCCTTCACGCGGGTTTTTATAGATCTCTTTGTTTGACCTATGTAAGAGAGACCACATTCACAATCTAGCTTGTACACACCTGCATCTTGTAGAGGAATATTACATTTGATGGATGGTAAAAATTGACTAATCTTCTTCAGCGGCTTGTAGTATGTCTTAATGGACGCTCGCTTCAAGATGTAGCCAATCTTGTCCGTGACTCCTCTAACATATGGTAGTAGAGCAGGCGCGCGCTCGACTGTGGCCGGCTTCACTCGTTCACTGTGACGTAGGCGCGGGACCCGAAGCTTGTTGTCTTGCAATACTTGCTTGACGTGCTGAAGCTCCGCGGCCAGATGTTTTCTGTCACAGATCCCTCGTGCTCTCTGAAACAAAAATTTACCCACGGTAGCTAACTGTGAAGGATGATGGTGAGATTCACCATTTAAATATCGGTTGGTATGGTATGGGTGGTTAGTTTTAAGCGTAAAACAACTAGCGATTTAATAAAGAAATACTCCGAAAAGACCCTACAACTAACACGCTTAAAACAACTAGCGATTTAATAAAGAAATACTCCGAAAAATTAAATCTCGACGTGAATTCGCTAATACCATCATGTGCCAAACCACCGAGGTTGTATGGGTTACCGAAGATACACAAACCAAACGCTCCACTACGTCCCATAGTGAGCCAGATCGATTCACCAACTTACAACAAATCTGCATTTTGATTCCTCGTCGATGATGAATGTAGGTGTATATAGGCCTAGGCACACATACATTTACCATCAAGTGGGCTGTGTGTTCGTTTGTCACCCTTACTTGTTTAAACAATTTTAGTTATTATCTGCACAATCATTTTTCCTAATCCTATGGAAATATTATAACAACACAGGAAAACAATATCAGTACAGAGCAGCCAAACCTAAAACAAATAATTAACAAAGAAACTATAAACAATATAGAAACTTTGGTCGAAGCCTCAGCAATAAAAACATTACATTTGCTGAGGCTTCGACCTTATCCACCGTGATTCAAAGATTATATTAGTACTCGTAGATAACTTAGCGATTTCTTATATTTACGGGTAAATAACACAAAGTCAAGTTGGAGGTGGTCTTTGTTAAATACGACATCAGGGCGTTAAACATATCCAAACTCCGGGAGTCCATAAAATCTGCAACATTTATTTATTTCAGGTTGCTTAGTGTCACATTTATTGTATATCACACACAATAAGTATCAATTCAGATTTTCACGGGAGATCGGAAGAATAAACTGTCCTCAATAATTTATAAAAGCTCTATTAACCCATAGTGTCCCGTGAGGGTCATAAGAGATGACGGAGGGAAACTGACACAGGAGATACACAGCAGCATCTTCCTGATAACAACTCAACATTATTAAAACACACTTAAAACAAAAATAACATTGAAATCTTTATTCAGCAGTGGACTATTAAAGGCTGCCATGGAATGGAAAACGAATACTTTTATTGATAATTCCAAACGGTGTTTTTAGTAAATAAAAATTATAACGACGACATTCCCACTAACATCTCACCTTAGTTATACCGTTTGCGTTACAACCTGTTAAAGTCCAACACTGAACACAGACTCACCCCTTAGATTGCCTCATAGGCATTTTGCCATTGTTGGCACGCTTGACAATCGGGTTGGCAATCGCAGTTCCTTTTTTAATCTTTATTAAGGAAACGCTGCTGCCCATGTCCTGACTTGTTTCCCTCTGTCGCCTGATGCGACCATAGTTGTAACTTTTTATTTTACTTTATGCAAAAATAATAATGACAAATAAATTAAAATTAATAAATATATAACGTTTGTTTTATTAATGTCAAGAATTATTCGCAATAAAGTCTTTATTGAATTGTATCCATAAACAACAATATGCACAGCAGATGCATCATAATTTCATTTTACACAAAAGAAATCTTACAGTTTACTTCATACAAATTCCATACAAATATTTACATGAGACCTTATTATTATATATATTATTTGTTACATTTCTTAATCTGTTGTTATGCTCAAAGCGTTATTTTATAACAATTAAACAAATGTTGATAGAGCGCACGATGCGAAAAACTATATTACAATTTTTTCACCAAGGATCACGGAATAAGGGTGAGTGGATTCTTAATTTAGATATACGATTACATAATATTGTCAATCGAACCGTTATGAGTTAATTAATGAAAAGAAAATGCGTTACCCTGTTAATATAGGGATAATTCCTTCTTCAAACGATGAAAGATATTCTTACGACTTTGTACAGATTATACGTATATCGTTAATTATTATTTTCATATAAACATACATATGTAATGTAGACAGCAAATATTTTTGTTTTGTAATTAGTCACAAAAAATATAATTTAAAAACCATGTTTGATTTGGTGACATGCAATAATTTTATAAATACATAATATTATCCTTCGAAAATAATTTAGCAATAAAAGTGACATTTATTACTAAAAATCTCAAAAATATAACCTAATTAAAATATTTTATGTATCACCTAATTCGAACACTTTTGTGTCTATTTAACTTACTTACTTACTTACTTATCTTCACGCAAAATCCCTAACGGGGTAGCCAGAAAGAACAGATCGCCAAGTGTCACGATCCTTACATACCTCTTTCGCTTCTTTCAGGTTCATTAACTTCTTCATACATGCACGTCTAGGTATCCGAGTACTCTTGAACCTCCCCTCTTCGAGCAATTTGCTCACATGGTCTTCGAAAGTTAGTCTCGGTCTACCTCGACACCTTTTAATATTTACTTTCGCTCTATATATTTTCTTCACCCTTCGGTCTTCACTCATTCAATCAACGTGCCCAAACCATTGGAGTACGCCCCTATCAATTTTTGTGATAAGGTCATCTTTCAATCCTGCCATATTGCGAATCTCTTCGTTTCGCTTTCGATCGGCTATGGTAACGCCACACATTTTACGAAGAGATCGCATCTCCACTGCATTCAACTTGCTTTTATGCTTCTTCTGGCATACCCAGGTTTCGCTGCCATATAACAAAGTCGGTACCAACACTGCGTTATGTATTGCAAGGCGTGCACTCTTCATCACGCCTTGCCTTTTGACTAATGCATTCAGGGCACCATTGACTTTGTTTCCGACAGCGACGCGCCTATCCACATCTAAATCACATCTTCCATCCCGGCTGAAAGCACTCCCCAAGTATACAATTTCATTTACCTGTTCTAGACGTTCCTGATTTACCCATATTTCACATTTCGTTCTCTCTTCGTCCTTTTCAAATACCAGAACCTTAGTTTTATTAGCATTCAAACGGAGACCTTTAATTTCACATTCCTCTTTCATACACGTGACTAATGCCTGGAGTTCTGCTTCTGATGGTGCAATAAGCACTGCATCATCAACATACAGCAGTCAATTTACTTTTATGTCACCTCACACCCAAACAGCTATTTTTCAGCTTCTGTAAACAGCTGTCAAGATACAGTATGAACAGCCAGGAAGACATGACACAGAAGTGTCAAGCTTTTCGGCTACCCTCGTGTGATATTTGTCCCTAGTATCCACTTCCTGAAGCTTCCAGCTTCGGATGCGACAGACCGACTGTGGTTCTGTTACTGCCGTCCGGTAGCGCCAACTCGCGAACAAACCCCTAAATCTAGTAATTACTAGATAGTGATCCGTTCCCAGGTCAGCACCCCTGAACACTCGTGTATCCATCACCTGTTTTCGCAGTCGGTCATCCACCAGGAACAATTCAATCATACTTCTCTCATTCTTTCTTTCTCTAGTGTACATATGGATTTTCCTGTGATTAAACATAGCGTTTGTCACAAGAAGACCCTTTTCCTTGCATACAGCCAGTATAAGTTTGCCAGCATCATTAACCCTTTTATCGCCAAACTTTCCAAGCACCGACTCTTATCCTGGTCGAGCGATACCTACCCATCCATTCAAATCACCACATACAACAGTCCTTTCGTTTCCCTTAACCAAATCTAGAACTTCTCTTACATTCTCCCAAAACTCCTCCAGCTCAGCCCTGGACGACGAAGCTACCGGTGCATAAACAGCCAAAAGGAATAACTTCCTCAGTCCCAGTTTAAAGCGAACCCAGAGAAGTCTTGAGTTCACAACCTTGTATTCAGTCATAAGATCGACCAACCGGGACGACAACAGCACCCCCACTCCCTGGCAGACGTTCTCGCTTTCCGGGACTCCGGACCATATAGCTAACGTCCCGCCAGGGAGCTCTTCAGTACCACTGCCTTTCCGTTTGGTCTCCGACATACACACGACATCTAATTCTCTTTCTTTCATTATTTCGATCAACTCATTCGTCTTATCTCTCATGCCCCCTCTAACATTCCACGTGCCAACTCTGCACTCCGTCCTCAACCTTCCGCCGTGTCGGGCTGTGCGTGACGGTTGGCGGTCCCCATCGCCGCTTTGCGCACTGCATTCCACACCAACGGGGACGAGCTGGTGTGCGTCGCCTTGGGGGGACGCCCTAACTCCCGTTTGCATGGGTGCGCAGCTGTGTAGAATTGCAGCCCTGAAAAGGGCTGGCAGGGGTCGCGACGAGCACTAATCAACCTTTGGCAAAAATTTGAAATTTATTTTTCTACTTTACAAACATAACATCATATGAAATATAGAGGACGATATTTACAATATATTATCTATATTTAATTTCAAGTTGCGAAAAATATTCTGAAATATGAAAATTCATATCGTAGAGATAAACATTTAAATAACTATAATATTTGTAAAATGCGAAAAAAATTTCGTTATTTTATAATAAAAAAAAGCCAATTTTCAGTCTAAAGTCAAATTTCACTCTAAAGTTCTATGCAATTGTTTTCAGTTTTAAGATACTTTGGACAATATGACTAGACGTATAGCTGGAACACTTGGAATGTCATACGGTGCGTAGATATTCAGCGTGATGCCTGTAACAAAATATGTTTTATTTTTCTTTTGTGACATTTACTTTTTCATTCACATTTGGGATATTCACAGAATACCAGCGTGAAAGAGCTGCTGTGTTTCGAATGGGGAGTGTAGATAATCGCAAGCCCTTTTTACTGCATACAGAGCATTCAGTATTTTGCCTTTTGTTTTTCTTCAGTTATTCTTCCATACCTTTGGATGGACGAGATCGCCAAAGCAAAAAAAGAATGATTTAATACGGTATAATAACTTTTCTTACCTTAAACAATTTCTCATAATGTTTTCATTTCACTGCCAGTAATGACTGAGCTAAAGCTGGCAGCAAAACCAATGCTATAACTGTACACGTGTTTGTTCCTGAAAATAAAACGAATTATATGAAAAAACAATTTACATCAACATAGAATAGTCATAAGTTCTGGTCATCGTTAGTTTACAAACTTTTCTAAGCAACAGTAACGTATAAATTTACTACCAAGGTTACGATATTTACGTTATATATATTACGTAGACTGTTTTCTCTATAGTTCTTTGCATGTGTCTATTGGCAGTAATAGCCATTTACCATCAGGTGGATTATAAAACCATTTGTCACTTCAATTTTATAATAAAAAAAATCCGTGTGCCACTCGGTGACTGCCGCGGTAAAGCTATTGCATAGCATTTTTTATCAACTTATGCAATTCATCATTCTCTAAACCATTTCCCATTATCTGGGGTCGGCGCAGTAAATCTTCTTGTTCCATTCCTCTCTATCAGCCGTCATTTCCATACTTACTCCTTTCATTCTCATATCACTCTTCACACAATCGATCCATCTTTTATTCGACCTTCCTCTGCCCGTGTGTCCCTCCACATTCATATTCAACACTCGTTTTGTGACATGACTTTCATCCCTCCGCATCACATGCCCAAACCATGCCAATCTGCTTCCTCTCACCTTTTCTACCACTGGCGCTACTTTCAGGCTTCCTCTTATATACTCATTCCTTATCTTATCCATCCTTGTCACACCACACATCCATCGTAACATTCTCATTTCATTCGCATGCAGTCTATTTTCATCCTTCTTCTTGACGGCCCAGCATTCACTTCCATACATGACGACAGGTCGGATGATCGATTTGTAAATTTTCCCCTTCAGCCTTATTGGCATTCGGGGATCGCACGTTGTGGCTGTGACCTGTCGCCATTTCATCCACCCTGCGTTAATCCTATGCTGCACAGCTCTATCTATTCCGCCGTCGCCTTGAATGAGGGAACCGAGGTACTTGAAATCTGAGCAGGTAGGCAGTATAGCGCCATCCAACGACATGGGTACAGGACTGGAAAGACCGTCGAAATCACTCTGTCTGATCTTCAAGCCAACACTTTCCAGCCTCTGTTGCCACCCCGTCAGTCTGCTCCAACTTATGCAATTATAATTATTTATTTATTTTATTTATGCAGTTAAGTCTTTGATATTAAATCAAGTTACGCTTTTTGAGCGTGGTGACCGATAAGAAAACAATTTTTTTTCTCTTATTGAATAAATGAGAAGTTAATATTGTTTAAAATATTTTTAATATCTTACAATACATGTAGGTTATTCAGGAATTTTTATCATTGACACGTCTAGTCGCACGCACACAAACACCGTGTCTGCCGAGTCTGCCAAGTGCCGAAGTCTGCCGAGTGCCGAAGTCTGCCGAACTGAAACGACGTTAGACGATGCACGGCTTTCAACGCCACACCTCCGTGCCCGTCGGAGTGGGAAGCATGAGGTTTTTTTTCGTTACGGAATTTCTGGATTCGGTCCCCGCGCTCAAGGCCCGCGATAGAAGCTATGCAATAGCTTAAAAGTAAAATTTTATTAAATTATACAAAACCCACTGCTCTGTTCCGGTGTGAATGTTCGGGTTTAAAACGAATACGGTTTGAGACTGCAAGACATTTTATCTTAGCATTCGAGGGTAACAAAGCACCTGTGGTCTTTTTTGCTTAAGTGCTGAGTAGGTGTCAGTGGGGTGGTTAAGCCAATTGAAATAAAATGGACTGTTAACTCATGTGCTGTTCCAATACAACTAAAAATGTTTTCTGTAACTATGAGAATAATAGTAAAATATTTCATTTATCATATACTATCAAAATCCACTGCTGAATAAAGTCCTCCCATAAAGGGGATATTCATCATAGTCAACACACTTTGCAGGTGGGTTATCAGCCGCAGTTTTTATTATTTAGTCTTTATCGGGAATCTAATTTACAATGGCGTCTCATGTTTTATTTCCCTTTGACATCTGTAACGATATCCTCGAGACGATATGGGGTAGTGGATTCACATGCATGCGCCTGCACTAATGTTAATAATTTATAAATTAAATTTGTGAAAGGTGAAGTGGGCTAGTTAGTTACTTACAATTTGAAGTAAAATAAAATCAATAACGTATGAAATAAAAACAATTTAAAAATCAATCTATTAGGCATTGCGTTTCTTTTTTCAGTTAGTAAAAGGTTGCTAAACACTCGGCACAATGACTAGTACCGCCTTTGACATCAAAAGACATAGATGCTTAAGTACTAGATGAAAATAAAGAAATGTAAGTGAAAAAAAAACGGATAGTTAGTTCCTGAAAAGATTATAAAGTCCCTTTTGCATTTATAAATTGAAGTTGAAAATTTGAGTCTACCACACTAACAGAAAAATTCTTACTTTCTTTTTTTTTGTTTTTGAGTAACTTGCTGGAATGTTAGCAAGTTTATTATTTTACATGTGAAAATATCAATCAAGACAATCATTTTAAAAAAAGTGAAAGATAACTACTACAAAAAATATATGAACTTTTGAAGCCCCATCGGCATAAAAAACTAAAAAATACAAAAAAATTGTAACTCGAAAACTACAAAAATTCGGATAACATACATGGGGTATTTTCGGATACCTTTGGGCGTGAGGAATAAAAAAAAATTTTGAACGTCACTATTTGACCCATTCTTTATAACCCGACGAGCCAGTAATGTCACACACATTACCTGCCGTAAGAACCAACTATGGTAAAAATAACATAACATTTCGCGAGCACAGTTATACAATCAACTTCGAAAACATGTGAAAGAAGCGACTTCGATCAATATTTTTAAAAGAAGATTACTTGTATATATTTATAATGATGAAACTATGTATTAAAATTAACTTTGACCGTCGCCTAGATATGAACACAATGAACTCGCTTCTCGAACTATCCGCGATTATTCTCGAAATATCACGCACTTGAATTATATATATTATTATAATTTTATTATAGATATTATTGCTCTCATTCAACACGACACATCGAAAAAATGGCTCCGAGCTATCGCCCTAATGATCCGAGTGAATACATAATTTCTATAAAAACTTAAAAAACGCCGTCTTAAAGTCTAAAATTGCGTAGCGCCCGCGACGATTAAAATCGCTTAGAAATTGTCAGAATCTTAAAATATTTTTTAAAAAATTATTGACTTAAGTAATCAAAATAATGAGCAAGTAAATAACGAATATCGATGTTATGAATATATTTGAATGAATCCGAAGGATATAGTTTAAGTAATTTCGTTGTAATTTCAACTATAGTGATTTTTTAGAGGTACTTTCGCAAATAATTATGATTAAGTAAAAATTATACAATCGTGTTTTTGATCAAGCAAATACAAGATAAAGACATGAATTTGCCTATATCAAAATTCCACTTTCGTTAGTGGTGTTATAGTCCTATACTATTCGGTGAAAGGAGGTGCATTTTTTCGCGATGTCGCCTTAAGTTACAATTGTCTTAATGAAAAATAAAGTTCTTAAAACCAAAGTAAGTTGGTCGGTTACCGTGAGTTGTAGTACCAGTTACCATTATGTGGACTGTAAGTTCGAACTACATAAGCTGTGGCTGTAGGGTTAGGTCTCATCGAAGAGCGTTCAGCGGGGAGAATGTTCATCATGAAAGGTCTCACTCACACAGGCACACACACGCACACTCTCTTATATTAAAGGACTTAGTTTAAGCTAATCCTTGTAGATTTCTCACCTTTAGAGCCAATAGCTGCAGCGAGTTGCATGTCGGCCGCGGTCGGCATTTCAGGAGTTGTGCTAATGGGCCCTAATGGAAGAAACACGTGTTTATAAAATAAATAAATTGTAAAGTATAATGTTGTTTTTCCTGTGTTGGATTCCTTTCCTTTGTGTCCTTATAAAGGTTATTATATATAAATATTATATATAAAGGTTCACGTCAAAGCCGACGTAGCTCACAGACTACGCACTCACTGAAAATATCACATTACGCGAGCATTCCGGGTTGGATCCTCGCCAACATCAATAAAAATGTTAATTGCAGTTTAAAGAGCTCTTTACCACGTACTCGGCGAAGAAGGAAAATATCGTGAATAAACCTCCGTGTCTTAAAAAAAATCAAAGAAATTGTGTAAAGTCCTACAAGGGGCTTCAAGGCGGACCATTGCTCCATAATCCTCTCAGAAATGGGAGCAATGAGACGTACAATGTAAGTGAAAACATTCATTATCATTACATTATCTGTAATTTGAAAATGACAAAGTAACTACTAGCTGTACAGTTTTCCCTTGCCCACTAATTTTCTATTAGAGAATTTTATTCCACAAAAAATGGAGCAAACGGAGCATAAAATTATTCACGGCAAAAGCTGCAGGCAATGTTTCATCTCTCCTACAGTTAGATATCTGTGTACACGAACCGTCCGTTGATAAAAACTTAAATGGCCTTCGCAAATTATTCTGTGAAATTGTTATTTTAGAGTCTTCCGCAAAAAATGTATATTTCCCAGCCTTATTATTTTCACCGCTGCCCTTTTTAAATGACGTTTGACTTATAAAGCGGTTAAATGGCATGTTTTAAATAAATAAATAACTTTCTGTTTATGACGTCGGATTTTATCCCGCCAGCCTTCTAACAAATTCTATGTCTTATTAAAAGAACAAAAACAATGTTATCAAGGTTTCCGAAATTGTTTGTGCTTTATAAAATCGTAGTACCTGGATGACCGAGCTTTACTCGTTTTTTTAAATTATATTTAGATACAAATTACGTACTGATGAAATATGAATAATATTTTGTAATCTTACCGACATAATAGAAAAAACTGAACTGGTTATTTGTATAAAAAATCATGAGTGCAATAAGTTTAATTTAAATTTTCATGTTTTTAAAAAAATACTAAAAAAAAGGGCTCGAAATAATAGATTTTCTCAAAAAAGAACGGAACTTGAAAAAAAAAACAAAAAAGGTCGGACCGAAGACAGGACTCGAACCAAGGTACTACGATTTCGGGCCCGTTCGATAGACCATTTGAGCTATTTTAATCGTTAAAGTGTTGGCAAAATTTACCTTCTTATTCTAACGATATTGTAGCAGTTTTTCATTGCTTGAAAACACGGACAAAAGAACATTTTCTAAAAATAAATCCTAGCTGGATCGATTTATTGCCCCGAAACCCCCCTGGACACTAAATTTTATGAAAATCGTTGGAACCGTTTCCGAGATTCCGATTATATATATATATATATATATATATATATATATATATATATATATATATATATATATATATATATATATATATATATATATATATATATAATTGCTCGTTTAGACGTATAATATTTAATTCAATATATTTCAAGTTTTAAAGAAACAAAATAATTATATTTATATACGTATTAAACGTCATCACTGTAGTAATATTAGAGACAGAGTTAAAACCAAATATTTGTATTAACCAAATATTTCCATACGTAGCGCGTGTAATATGCATGTAGATTGGTTAATTTCTTATATAAATTTCGAGTGTATTTTATACGGCTGTAATGTTAAACTACTGATATATTCAAAATATATCCTGTAAAAAAAACCTTTAATTTGCTAATTATTACAGTGAATATATCATAGACTAATTAAATAAGCATCAATGTAGCTATAAATGCGACAATTTTCAAATAGAAATAAATACATTATATCACTACAGAATATTAATTTATTCCTCTCTATACATTGAGGGCTCTATAAGTGCTACTATAGTCTACAAATGTATTTTTAAAAGTTTAGTTTTTTTTTGTTATAGGATAGGGTGACAAACGAGCACACAGTCCACCTGATGGTAAGTGGTTGCTGTGGCCCATAGTTAATTTTCATGTTCAATTAATTATTATCTCATTGATGCTAAAAATATTACGTTAAGGCATTGAAGTAATATGTACTTACGTACTAGAACAGATATTCCAAACAAAAAATGTGCGCTACTCTGTGTTTGTGCGGTTTGTTTTCTTATCATAGAATAAACATAGGTAGAATGATCAGTAGGTAATAAAAGACTGTACTGTTAAATAGGTAAATTATATCGAGAACAATTTTTTAAATTTTGTCATTTATTTTGTATATTATATTTGCTTATTTAATATAATACTACATAATATTATATCACAATTAATTTTTAATTATATTTTTATCTCAATATTTTAAAAGGTATCTATCTCAAGTATAAAAAAAAACCTACTAAATGTATCTTTAACAAAACTTGTTAATATAACATTTAAATTACAAATATATTTATTTAAATTAGAATAAGAGTCGTTCATAAATACTGGGCACGCGAGAGTTAAAAATTGACGAATGAATTTATATATTTTTTGACTTTGATGTGGAAACCTAAAAATAAATTATAAGAATAATTAGCAGATTTAAATATAAAAAAATTTGGCCTAATTATGATAACTCTGATAATATATGTTTCTACAAAAAATGTAATAATATATTCGTCCTATATTTAAGTACCCAAGTACAGACATGTCGCATCTGAACAAATTAATTTCATAATCTATATTACGTGACACAAAATGGCATCTTAGGAATAATTTGTTTTATTACTAATTTATAATATTTTTTATTGATTAAATATCTTATTAACCAATGAAAAGTAATTCCTTGGTTTTTACTGACATTTCTTGAATTATTTGTGCAATATCTAAGTGCGCACGACGGCATATTTTTATCACGAGATTATTTTAAATCAACACAACACGTGTCAATTCTACAAGCGCCTAGCGAGTGACTGATTAAAGTGCGGTGTATGCACCGCAGTTGAATGGAACATAGTAGCTGAATGCAGTGTCGCCTCTAGTACGTAGTACATAATAGCTCAATGCGTTAAGGTTAGTTTTAAAGTAACATCGTTACTAAATATATGGTAATTGGTAAAGTGTTTCGGTTGCTGAGGTAACGATTTCAAAAATAAAGATTTAAAAGATTTTATATGATAATTGAGCAGACCTGCCTTAATTTTTTTACAGGGATAATTAGACATGAATAAATGTTTTGATTTACAGAAACAAGATGCTTCTTCTTTATATATTAATTCTATTTTATTTATTGTAACTTTTCTTTATTTATTATATTGTTATATTCGTTTTGTTTTGTATTTGACACACCATATTTACGAATATATTTTTATTCAATATTTTTTTCATTTATTAATATTAAATTACGGTTGATAACACGTTTTTCTAAACGATTATATGAAGGATGTCAAGTAACAGGGTACTAACAGAAAACGCGTTGTGTTTAAAAATGCGTAAAATGCTGAGTTGGGAACATTTTAACGCAAATAATAGCTCTAGCTCGAGTCGGGTTAGAGCCATTATTTTAAATGTTCAGACATTTATTAATTTATTATTTTTCATCTCTTTATCTTTGTGTTGTATTTATTAATAAACTACGTTTATTTCTCTTCGGTTTGTAATTTTACAATTAGTAATTTTGCCAGGGTCAAGCCAAACGCTGATGTCTTCCGCAAGGACTATGGTGTCCTGCAGGTATCGGGCCTCGGGGTATGCCCCCATTACCCGTGTTTTCCTCGCGGTCCACCACTATGGACCGGTCCTGGGAGCCTTATTTAGGCGTTGTTAGTGTCAAAATCGGATTTAGTCCGTAGTCGGTAAATTTTTCGTAGTCGGTTAAGACTACGAAAAAAGGAGGTTATCCAGTAAAAAGTCGAAGTTGGCCTATCAGCGGCATTGAGGGTTGTAACTCGACTCTCTAATCGATATAGAGAGTAGTTCTCTTGGATAGGGTCGCCTGTCCGGAGGACGAGTGTGTAGCGGCGCTAGGTGGTTGAGATGTATGTGTGGCCCGTTGTCTGCAGGGTCGAACAGTCCGCGCGCCAACCGGCCCACAAACTCCTGGATGGTATCGATCTTCAGGTTGGCCGCTATGACGTCATTCCGGACGTAGCGACCCGCACCGACAATGGTTCTTAACGTCAAATTTTGCTGGGCCTGCAGTCGCTGCCTCAGAGGCTCGCTCAGAAGCGCGTACCAGGCCGAAGCAGCGTACGTGATGATGGGTCTGATGTACATCTTGTAGATTCTCACTTTGGTCTTAAGTGGTAACTTGGATGCCAGGACCGGACGGAGCATCGCCCGCGCACATCGTGCTCTGCGGATGACGAAGTCGACGTGTGCAGTCATGCGCAGCGCCCGGTCGATCCGGCACCCAAGATAGGTCACGGCCTTCTCGTACGCGATCTTCTGGCCATTGAGGGTTAGCTGAGGTGGTAGGTTCCTGAGGCGGTGGGTGAGCAGAGCGGTCGTCTTACCAACGTTGACGACCATCCTCCACTCATCTAGCCATGGTGGCAGCAAGTCCAGCAGACGTTGCATCCTGGCAGAGGCAATGTGGGTTCTTCTGGACGAGGTGAAATAAGCGCTATCGTCCGCGTATAACGCCAATTCCACGTCATCCTCCCACTCTTGCAGCCTTCCTGCCAGGGTTGGGATATCATTGGCATAAGCCGCGTACAGCACTGGAGGCAAACAGCTGCCCTGAGGAACGCCGGCTCTGATGGTTCTGGTTGCGGACACGGCGTCCTCTATGCACACGTAGAACTTCTTGTCTGCCAGGAAAGACGCCACTAGCCGCTACATAGCAGGAGGGACACTGGTCTGTTCTTCTAGTTTGTAAAGTAGTCCAGAATGCCACATCCTGTCGAACGCCTTCTCGATATCGAGAAAAACGCCCAACGTAGTGCGGCCACGGTTGTAGTCGGCCGCAAGCAGGTGCAGCACTCTGGTCAGCTGTGTTAGAGTGATCCCTCCTGAATCCGTGCTGCTCCGCCCGAAGTTGGATGCACGGCGTCTTAGCAACAGTCTTTCAAGCAGTTTAGCTATGTGCGGTAGCAGCTTGATCGGCCTGTAGCTGGCAGCTCTACGCCTGTCATTCCCGGGTTTCGGCAAGACGATGACTTTGCCTTTCTTCCAGTCCTCCGGGAAGTGGGATGTCCGCAATATCCCACTGTAAAGTCGACTAAGCTCTACTAGGACTCTATGGGTAGCTGTCGGAGTGCAGCGTTGGTAATCCCATCGTGCCCCGGCGCCTTCCTCGGTTGTAGGCGGGTTACTGTCCTCCGCAGTTCAGCGGGGGAGATGAACCACTCTCCTGCAAGAGGCAGCGCGGGCGACGACAGGAACTCCTGTACGCGACTCTCCTTTTGGGCATGAAGCTCCATGAACTCCGCACTTGCTGGGTTCGGCATAAATTGCTCCTCGAAGTGCTCTACTAGGATATCCGCTCTACCCTTGGCATCTTAACGACGTTCGCCCGCGTTGTTGGTCAGTGGGCAAACGGGAGGTTTGGCTTTAGTTAACTGTCGGTTCAGTTTGTAGAGCGACGCATCATGCTCTTCCGCCTTCCATATACGTGGCTCCCAGGCATCTCCTCTGTGTGCCTGGACTGCAACCGACAGTTCCTCCGATAAGGTGTTCAATAGCGTCTTGATTCTCGGGCAGCGAGTACGCGCCCAGAGTCTCCTTAGCGCACTTTTTCCTCCTGATCTGCACGTTTATCTGTAGCGGCAGATCGTTTTCCTTGTTGACATCGGGACGATCGTAGAGGCAGCGTTGAGGGCCTCCTAAATCGCCTTTGTCATGTTGGTAGCAGCGGCCTCTACGTCGTCCGCTGTGTTTAAGGGGTGGTGTGCTGGAGGTCTCTCCTGCAGGTGTTGATGGTAGAGCCTCCAGTCGACACGTGTCTTAACTCTTCTGGGCGGCGTAGTCACCGCCTTTAGGCCAAGGGTAATCAAGATCGGGAGCACTATCGTGTAGTTGACGTTCCTAGAGAGCACGATGTCCAAAACTTTCGGACGACTCCGTGGATCTGTCAGAACGTGTGTGGGCTCGTCGGGACCTAAGACTTCATAGCCGTATCTTTCGGCGTCTTCGAAAAGTGCATGACCCGGCGGGTTGATCAATCTAGATCCCCACGCCGGGTGTTTGGCGTTTAGGTCCCCGGCGATGATGGTCGGTGTTTCGCCTTCCATCACCGTCCGGACGTCTGAGGAGCAAAATGGAGTCCCTGGCGGGCGGTATGCTGCGTAGATCCTAAGTTCCTCGCCCGCCGCCTCCATTTTTATGCCGATAGAGCGCATCGTTTGGTACTCCGGTAGGTCAAGTTCTTGATGGACGATGTCCCTTCTCACTAGAACCGCCGTCCCTCTGTAGGCGGCCCCTTGAGAAGTGACCTCGTCCCTCCTGTAAAGATGGTAATTAGGCAGCTTTATGTGCGTACTCGGGTTTAATTTTGTCTCTCCCAGCAAGATGACCTGTATGTCTTGTTGTTGGGCGACAGTGCGGAGTTCATGTAGCTTCTGCTGGATTCCACCTGGGTTCCAGTAGAGGAGGCGCAGGTTAGATTCCTCCATAGTGCCGAGCCAGGAGGTTTGCCAGCGCCTTCATCACTGCTGTAATGGGATCTGTCCCGGCTCTGATGTCTGCCAGGACCTGACTGCCGACTTCGATTGCTATGCCAACCAAGCGCTGGATGGCGTCAGCAGTCTCGAAGCCGGCTGATGGTGTTCTCGTGGCCTGTGAAGGCGTTGGCACTGGTCTCGGGTGTTGTTGAACTGGTCTTTGTGTATGGGTAGAGCGCGCTCTATATGTAGAGCGGGCTCTATTTTCGGATAGAGCCCTTTCTGTCACTCTACCCATTCTGGTTTTCTTTCCTTTGGTAACCTGCGCCTGGGCTATCGTTACCGTTGGGGTTGGGGTAGAGGTTGCTGCCTGAGGAGGGGGCTGCACCTTCTCCTTCTTCTTCCTCCCCCGCTTATTCCTCTGCGAGGTTTGGCGCTCGATTGCGTCATAAGCGGGGGAGGCGGAGAGTCGCCCCGGTGGTTGCCTTGGATGTAATGGTGATCGGCACCACCGTTTCTGTGGGTGCCGAGACGGGTGGAGGGGGGGCAGGTTGCCTTCCCTTTCCTCTTACTGTACTGTACTTACCCGTCTTCCTGGACCACGGCCCTGGGACGACTCTGGGGGACTCTTCTGGGCTCTTCTGGGAGTATTCCCGGTAGAGCTACCCCTGCTTCCTTGCAATCGTCCTCAGGACTGGGCAGCGGCGATCATTGGCGGTATGGTTTTTGGCGCAGTTTGCGCATCGCGGTTCTTCGTCCCTACCCCTTGGGCAGTTACTAGCGATGTGTTCTTCTTTCTTCCGTTGGTTTTGGTGCCTCAGCTGTCCTTGTCCTTGGTACTGCTGGGGCAGCTACCAGTTGGGCATAACTTGTCGAAGGCCTTTGACCATCGTCCGATGGCCGGCCTGACGGGTTGGTGGTTGGCGTGGACAATGAGTGTCCGGTAGATGGCGCTAGGGTCGCATATGTGGTTGAGCTCCACCCGTACGACCCTTCTCCTCCCTACTCCAGATCAACAGCATCCATGCTGGAATGGTGATCCGGTGATCTGGGAGGGGTTGGTTTAGTCGGCGATGGCGATTTAGGTGGTGATCTTCGGATAGGTTTTTCCGGTTGTCGGTCGCTTTCTTCCTCGGATGTAGAATATTCCGAGGAATAGGGAAATCCGACGCATTGCCTCTTTTCTCGGAGGGATGCTGCTGTTTCGGGTGGAGTATGCCTTCGTGGCGTTTTCCTGGCCCGCTGTTGTTGGGGCGACGGTTCACCCCCGGTCGTACGCTCAGGTATGATGGGGGAGAGCGCGGTCCTCGGTGCGGGCTCCTTGCCCGGCGACGAAGGCTTCCGGTTAGGGATCTGCGAGTAGGAGGACACTACTCGAGTCCGTTCCGGATGAAATATATCCCGGTACGCAATGGGTCTTTCCAAAACGGCAGGACGGTCCGGTGGTCTTCTAGGTTTAGGTGGGGGCTCCCCCTTGTCCTTATCGGACATGATGGTGTGAACCTACCTAATGTGAGTCAGTGATCTAATACGGCCCTGTCTATTACCAGCCGATCGGCAGCAATGCGCGACGCGGATGGTTAGGATGATTAACAGTTGGCGTAATCACTTTGGGCACTGCCTATCCCTTTTGCAACAAAAGGGTTGGGGGAAGTGCGGTGGTGGCACTTTAATACGCGACTGGGCATAAAATGCACGGAACGCATAAAGTGCTAAGAATCTGCCTAGGAGCCGGTGACCTCGACGCCTCACGGAATCACGGGACTCAACGATCGGCGGAGTATGTCGTACCGGCGGTTTTATGTGTTTACTGCTAAACACAAATAACGCACACCTAGGAGATCCTTATCGTCAAACCAAAAGTTCTTTACAATATAGTTTATAGAGTCTAGCGTTACTTTGCGGAAATCCAATAAATTGAAGTGGTTAGAACTTAATTTACTTATTTATGCGTATTGAAATAAAATGATGAGTCGTGCTGAGTTTCAAGAGCACCTCCCACACTCCCTCAATTGCGTGCACTATCCCCGTCTTCTATAATCTCAGCACCACCACTACCAGCACCACAACTCCTAACACCACCACACTAGGAACGACACACCACCCTCGATAATACAACACGTGTTTCGCCTTTACCCAAGGCATACTCAGGTGAAGGAGACTCGGCGGTGGCGGTGGATAATCGCTAAAACTTTTTTACAATACGTGTTGCATATTCCGAAGTTTTTGGGAAGTTTTAACGAAAGTAGACAGTCGATGACGGTGGTATGTCAAGGCGCTGACACACTTGTTTCATCATTTTTCTTTTTTATTTGGTCGTAAATTTACTGCTTGGCGTAGCCTTCTCCCACTGTCTTATTATTAAAATATATATGGCGTTTCCCATAGTTGTCTCTTACGACACCATCGGTACGAACATGGAGTGATCTCGACTTCCCGGCGAATCACAGTTTCCTCTAATAATTCCCATTCCAGATATGTTATACATAAGATAACAACACCACTTTTACGAATAAAAATCTATTTCAAGCCTCTATATAAATATAAGACAAGAGCAAAAGTCTGCTTGCGATGATTAAGCTCCTATCAAATATTCTAACCATTAAATTATATATTCTATTCCTTTCCATAGTAGAATTGTAGGTATATTATATTTAAAAAAAAATCTTACCTGGATAGTAAATTGCTTGTTTCCTTACTGCGTACTTTGCTAAAGGTATTCGGAGAGTGCAAATAAACTCCGCAGGTGAAGGAAGGTCAGCGTCTAGCAACGTAATCGTAGCTACTGACGAGTATCTGCCGTTCACCAGTTTCAACGCATGGGAAACTCCATCCAGCCTCCTTTCAATAAAACACGTAGATTTTTCTAATAATATGAATATAATATGTAGCATTATGTAAAGTGTGAGAGTGCGATGAGTATTTTTACTCTCAGTATGAACTGCTCATTGGTAAACAACTTTAAATTAAAAAAAATACGTGTGGCACTCGGGGACTGCCGCGGTAAAGCTATTGCATAGCAAACTTATGCAATTATAATTACTTATTTATTTTACTTATTCAGTATTTTTTTCTTTGTTTTTTCTTTGATATTAATTTAAGTTTTTTCTTTGATATTAATTCAAGTTACACTTTTTGAGCGCGGTGACCGATAAGAAAACAATTTTTTTTTCTTTAATGAATAAATGAGAAGTTAAGATTGTTTAAAATATTTTTTATCTTACAATAGATGTAGGTTATTCAGGAATTTTTATCATTGAAACTATAGGTTTATGGTAATTAACGAGTTCTTCGGACAAACGATAATTTTCTATAAAGCCTGTGTTTATTAAATACACTAAATCTCGAAAGTTGCTAACATGACGACGACTCATATAAAGAATATGCTTCTTGCAATACACTATATTAATGTATAAAATATTTTTATCTTACAATACATGCAACTAGTCTACACGCATACGTCTAGTAGCACGCACACAAACACCGTGCCGTAATCTGCCGAACTTAAACGACGTTAGACGACGTTAGGATTTTTTCGTTACGGAGTTTCTTGGTTCGGTCGCCACGCTCAAAGCCCGCGATAAAAGCTATGCAATAGCTTAAAACAACTACAAAACTGAATATATTTTGCTGAAAACTTAATTATTTAGTTAAGATGAAAAATCACACACTTTAAATTCAAATTTAAATTTATTTAATTGCCATAAATAGGGTAAGTTTACTCACACATACACACATGCTTACGCACACGTATGCACACACATAACATCCACAAGTACAGAAATATATAAATTTAAAGTTAAAAATTAGGATCTATTACACCAAACATCCAATCGAAAATTAATTTCTGGAGTTTCCAGAAATCGACGTGTGAATTCATAAATCATAAATCTTCATTTGCAAGAATCATGGTATAAGATGTTAAGATTTTATACAGTGTAGTCGAGTTTCGCTAGCAAAATTATTGAGCATGCAAATTATAATAAAGTTTAACTGTTTATATGACAATATTAATTAATTACTATTTAAGAAATCTTTTAAGTCACAAAATCATTAAGTTTTCAACCAATTATACAAATATTTCTTATATAATTATTCGCTTAACTATTTAAATTATTTAGGTAGTTCATTATATATTTTCATACCCATATATATTATTTATCGGGGATAAAAACAATGACTTATATTTTAAAACATGGCAATTTCATAAGTGTACAATGGCGGGAGGGGTCATATATTTATAACTATACCACAGTTTGTTTTTAAAATTGTGGATTTTTAGTTCTAAATTAACTTTAACTAAAATTTCTTAACCCATTACCACCTAAACATTAAATAAAATGGTCTACTGCTAATTTCCAATATCATCATTAGTTAAGTTATATGTCGATCACAATTTATTCGATCGATCAGAACCCATACCCATGGATTCCGAAAATTCCTTCATTTTTAGCTCGCATGCCACTGATTCGCTAAGTGGGTTTTCGCTTGCTATGGCTTGCCTCGAGCGATTGAATCGCGTGCCGTGTCTACATTGCGACGCAAATGATCCGCGTATGGCAACTTTTTTTTTTGTTTTTTTGAAGTATTTTGTGTGCTATTAATTGGCTTTGCCTGACATTTGTATGCACACTAGACATATATATTAACAATAGTAATTGAAATGAAATTTCTTTCATTTCGACGTAATGGAGAAATTTAGTACGGTACTAAAAAACAAAAACGTCAAGTTTTTTAGTAACATTTTCTTGAGACGTTTCACCGCCGAGGCTACATGAGTATTGTATTAACCTACTTGTGTACAATATAAAATAAAAGAAGAATTATATCTCGTACAGAAGTTTCACTTCGTACGTGTGTACACAGTTACACACACACAATTTTTATAATACTATAATTATTAAATAAATACATAATGAACATATTAACAAAATGTTTTATTAAAATGGTTCAAAAATGTTTAAAAATTAAATTTAAGGATAATAATAAATATTAAATGTACATATTAAGAACAAAAACAGCGATTAATGGTCAGTGGAACGAAATGATCGAATCCTTTGCACCCTTACCAGTCAGTGGGTCAAAATCGACCCGGGCTAAAACAAACAATCGATCGACCCAGTTCTACATCAATTTTTTAGATATGTTATGTTTGCCAGCAAGATGCACCGTGTGCAGGTGTGTTCGGCATTTGAAGGATACGTTGGTGATTAGGGAGAAAAGTCTTTTATCTCTTTATTATTTCTTGGGATGTCATGTCTTTAATCTTATTAAAAACAAGTCGAATATTCCTTTATTGTAATAAGTAATAAGTGTCTAGCTACCATTTTTTTTTCACAATTTTTCCATATAAACCCATATTTTTAGCTGAATATGATGGTACGTTGATGCTGTTGCCCGTACACCTACAACCATCACCGACTAGGAATAAAAATGTAAAAGTATTGTCATCCATGATTACTGAGATAGAATAGTTCGTTATCAGTAACAAAGGTCTACGGTTCTCTTCACTCACCTTACGAAACACATCAATATTGAATTGACACACTTGTATTCTTTAACTGGTCGACCTATTGGTGCTGAAATCATAATAAAACTGCAGTGTTTTTCTACTACGTGCAAAATTATCCGTGTACAGCAGTGGAATTTTGGAAATTGATAAAGAAAAAGTCCGTAGTTGTAGAATAGAGCGTTGTGACGAGCGCTACGTTACAAGCACTTAGAGCAATAAAGTTGCTCACAAAGATACAAAGGCCTCACTAACATTGCTCAGAGATGAATTCATAAGCCCTAAGGCAAGGTATTACTTCTATAAGTGGTAGTCAGACGCGGTGCTTGCGCCCTGTCGTTTAAGATTGATATTTGTCAGGTACGAAGTAAGCGTGCGACATTCGGTGGCCAAAAAATTACTATAATTGAAAGTTTTTTGATTATCATCACACAATTTAAAGAAATTCTTAGGAACAACATCCTTTCTTAGCAAATTCTGTTCACATTAATTTTTTTTTATTTCCAAACACCTGTTGGATTTCACTT
Organism: Parnassius apollo; assembly: GCA_907164705.1. Classification (NCBI taxonomy): domain Eukaryota; kingdom Metazoa; phylum Arthropoda; class Insecta; order Lepidoptera; family Papilionidae; genus Parnassius; species Parnassius apollo. Next base: position 107,852 of record CAJQZP010001412.1, on the reverse strand, counting down.
TAAAGATAAATATACAATGGCTTTTTACGAGTATTACAACTTATCAATATACTTATCAATACTCGATAATCATAAGAATACATATGATCAAAAATACCTAAACATTCTTTACTAAAACTCAAAGGTAACAGTAAATTTTTGTTTCAGACCGTACTATTTTAAACAAGAAATTCGATGTAAGGTGCGCCAGATGGCAGCTTTAAATCAGATTTAACCTCGCCCTGCAGAAATGTTGCCAAATTTTATTTTTACGCTACGAAATACACAGAAAGTGAAAAATGAACCTTGATAATACACATAGAAAAATGTCATTTTCAATCAATTACTTTTGCATAACCTATCTTGAATATAATGATTTCTTATATTTACGCGAACACTACACATTTAAATAATACTAGTTTTTACGGATTTTATCGTGAACGAGTGAAGTCAGCCACAGTCGAGCGTGTACCTGCTGTACTGCCATATGTTAGAGGAGTCACTGTCAAGATTGGCTACATCTTCAAGCGCGCTTCCATAAAAAATGATACTTCAAGCCGCCGAAGAAGATTGGTGGACTGCAAGATGCAAGAGTGTACAAGCTTGATTGTGAATGTGGACTTCATGCAAGTCACCATAAGTTCATACTGTGTAGATCGGAACAAAAGTTAAATTTTAATCTATGGTAACCTCGGTTAACTATGACATCTGGACGTTGCACATCTCAGTCCCCCCGTGACCTTGGGTATTTAAAAAGTTAAATATACGCGATAAAATCCGTAAAAACTAGTTTTATTTAAACTATCTTGAATATTAAAACCTACCATATTTTAATACTAATAAAATAAGTTAACAAAATTAATCAGTCGTACACCTGCGGTCTAAATCTAGGCTAGAGCACTGCGATAAAATGAAACTGTGTCTAAATTCCTACTTTCCCCGATAGTCACATTTGACAGGCATTCAGGTAATTCTAGCACGGCACCAGATTATTTTTGCTATAAAGATATGATATTATATTATACCAATGTTAGATCTTAATATATATAACGAAAATAATAATAAAAATAACGAATTATGTTCTCAGAGAAATTGTTTCTTCTTTTTGTTGAAAAGCGCTATTTAAATAACTTCCTAATCAACTTGGGTTGATTGTGAGAATATTCCTCAACATTAACTACCTTATTCTGAGTATACCGATGCAGATGCTTTATGAATGTAATGGGCGCTTTTACCGATTATTAATCTTAATACACTAAATTACTTTACTTTTGTTTGGATTACATAACCACTTTGATTTTATTTATCTTCGTGACACAGATGCGAGACGTCTGATCCTGAGGGTGGTAATTAAGCTAAATCTACAAATAATCAACAGGAGAGGCCCACGACCAGCTGAAAACTTTTACGGACCGATGTTGATGATGATAATGATGATAGTACTAATATTTCATTATTAATTTATCATCACAGCCTGTCAAAGTTAAATTAATGAAGTCCACTGATGAACATAGGAATCCTCAAAAAATGCTTTAAAATGCTTTTTTTTTCTGGTATTATTAACAAATTGCCACACTAATAACAGGAACCAAAACATGAAACACGTAATAGCAGTATTTTTTTTGAATTAGATAAACCCGTTAATGACAAGGTAAAGGCTTTATTAACATTTTGTTTCCGAATTTATTATATTAGACATACCAGTTGAGGTACAAGATTAAGTAGAGGTCAGTTTGTACAGTCTAGCAGCGCGATCTCCTATTCGTATGACAAGTGTGGTATTTTTTCCAAATATTCCCTAAAATAAAATAGACTATGCTCAGTATATGGTATTACCGGGCTACTAGCGATGTTATGTTATTTTTTAAAAAAAACTTATTTTGTATTTTTGTATTTTTTCCCGCTTGTATTTTGAACTTAAAACCGCATTCGTATCTATGTAGTGGCTACTTACGTAATCAACGCAATAAAGTAAGTGATTTCACATAGGTATGAGTCTGCGATGTAGGCCGATCGGTTGGCAATAAGGTACAATTGCCATATTTTTGAGGGACTAATTATTTGGTAGCAACCTAAATGATTTTTTAATTTTTCAAGACAGCGATGACAGTGTACGTATTTATAACTATTTAAAAAATTATAAAACACATTAAAAAATTTAATACTCTCGTGCTGGCCAAGATGGTGCTGTTATGTTCAAACTACACTACAAAAGAATAAAAAGTTAGTAGCGTACCTCTCAGGTGTGGCTAGCGTGAGGTTTGGTGCAGGAAACGCTCCGTCCGCAGCACATATGACGTTCACAGTATCATCGTCAGTCTTGTTCTGGATCAGGCGGAAGTTCGTCTCCGGTACTGAAACATGACACATAAGAATATTTTGCAAGATCTCAGGTGAAAATTAATGAACTGTAAAAAACAGGCGCGTGCTAAGTTGGCGAACTTCTCTCGCATAGTATTAAGTTTCTCGAAGCAATTTTTTTATTCATTTTTGATGGCAATTATTTTTAGTCTACAGTTTCTGTTCACTTTTATCACATTAACTGACTTTTTAAGATCACTGCTAGACATTTTTCCTTTCAAAAATGCACCAGCTGGCGAAAATACATAATAGTTTTCGATTATTACAATTGTTATTCAATATTTTTAGAATAAGGGTGACAAGTGGGCAAATAGCCCACCTGATGGTAAGTGGACGCTGTGGCCCATAGACATCCACATCCAACCCTGAATAAGATTCAGAATACAGATGCGTTATCACCCCTGAGGACTAAGATGGAATGCCTCGTATTAAGTAAAAAGTCAGTAGCATTGTGCTGCTATTTTATGCTGTTATTCCGCGAGGCGTGATTTTCTCTGGTCATGCCGACCCATCATTCATGCTTCAAATATAATTAGATGCAGCGTGACTCTACCAAGTATATATAAGACTAGTGCCTTGTAGTGGTGGCGTATTAAAGTTAATCATTATCCCATATAATCTCATGTGTGTCGTTTAAAGCGACAGACGAAAAAAAAACAGGAGATGTGCAACTGTACCTTCCAAATAAGAAGTGAAATCAATTAAAAACCGCGTCCTTGAGGGTCCCGGGTTCGAACCCCGCACGAAACAAGTGTTTGTACTGCTTACAATTAATTGGTTCTGAATGTTTGTTTGTCCTTGTGCAATTTATGTGTGTAAGCTGCCTCCAAATAAAATTCCAGTCTAGAGGTTTGTTCTTGAGCAATTGATGTTCGTATGTAAATTGCCTCCACGATACAGAAGAAAATCCTAGTGTACCTAACAATATAAACTAAAAAGATGTGAACTATCTTTTTAAGTAAAGCAAAATGCATCAACCAGCACGATTTTTATAAATATCCGCCTGTGATTTAACTTAACGTCTATTTCATATTCAGTGAATTTATTTTAGCTCTTCAATCCAGGTAAGACACATCATTGTATTTGTTTGGCGGAAGGTTGCAAAGAAATTTCTACTTTTATTTTTTATCAGTTAGTTAAACTCTAAATTCAGATCAGACTGTTTACAGTGTAAATATAAAATTTATTAAAAGCTCAACCCATATGGGGCCAGATTTTGTGATTTCCTTTTTGAGCACTAAACTAAAATTATATTTGTATTAATGTGTATAAGGCAACATAATATGTTCATTACACAATGTGAGTGATAAGCTTGCTAATATACTTTTTCATACAGTTATGTTACACAGAGATGAGAAGTTGTTACAGCTTAAATTTTATAAATAAGGGATATTTATAAAAAATAATTTTTTCAAAGAAATGAGTTTATTAGAAAGATTGAACCTTTCCATATAGGAATGGAAGATAACATCATTCAAATGACTGCCATGGCTAGCCTCACAATACCCCATTCGATCAGTCTAATTTTTCAGTAGATTTTCGATTGCTTGGGCCTTTATTTCATCAATGGCAACTTCGATTGTATGCTTGAAGTCGTCAATCGTCTCCGGATGGTTAGCGTAACACTTGTCCTTAACGGCTCTCCAGATTACTTATTATATACATTGTGAGGAAAAAGTAGCTACAGCCTAATACGTCCCTCAGCAATTAAAGTGTCACGCTACACCAGTCCATCTGTATTTTATTTAAGATTAACAAGAAGTTATTATACTTGATGCACAACAAAGTTTCATTTTTATATATTTTAAAAAGAATGTTTATATAATAAAGAAAATAAATGTACAAATAACATCTACAATGGTAGACACTGAAAATGTATGGGTTAGAGAGACGCCTTATGTTACGGCTTGTTTATCTGTTTCGTACTCTAAATCTGCTGCTTCTGTTAAGCATTTCAAGAAAAACTGTAAGCTTTACTTGAATGATTTAAAAAGTAAAGTGTTTGCAAAATTCCACTCACTATTTGTAACAATGCTCCCGCGTGATTTAGACTTAAAAATCTACTTTTTAAAAATATTCCAAAGAAATATTATTCCAAATCTTTTCTTTAGTAGACAGCTTACGACAGTATTCAGAAGTTGCCATCATTGTTTTTTCAGAATTATTCTTCTTTATCCGGCCGTAAAGGCCACATGGAAGGGCCGTTGTAGCACGGGTTGTCCTACAGCTGTCTTTATCCTACTTTACGTGTGGGGTAAGCGAGATGGTTATACATTATTGAATTTCTCATGGCCCTTTACCAACAAAAGGAAATGGGGTAATCAATTCTCTTACACCACCACCACGCGGGATCTTCGTTTAAAACAGCTGTATAGGGGTGATCTTAGTTATTTATGCCGCCAACCATCGTGCGGACAGCTCCTCTGAACGGCACACAGAGCCAGTACATTACAGTCTGTGCGGAACTTCATCTTCGTCCTCAGAGGTGACAACGCATTTGTAGCCTCCTTTGTATGAAATTGGTCGCGGATGTCGTTGACATGACATGAAAACGTTTAATTTTTATTATGCATTGAACAGTACAATAAATCAGAGTTTAATGGCCAAATATTCAAAAGCTACTCAATTTTAATATGTTGTGGTGTTACCGTCACTTTCTCAAATTGAGCAGCATGTATTTAGGCATAAAACCCCGTAATCTTAGAACATATATTTGAAAACAATTTGTAGAACCCAATCTCATGGACCATTGCGGACAAAGGACATAAATGTATATTTTACAAAAGATTTTGTAATTATTTTTTTGTGAAGACGGGTAATAAAACAAAGAACTTTTAAAAACTAATTGGAATTGCAGCTATTAGAAATATTCAACGAAAGAAATTGTAAATAGTTATAAATTTCAATTAGATAATCCGTTTTCTATTAGATCCTAATATTAATCAACCTATTAAGGTTCACTACCCGCTCAACAGTCAAAACGTCCATCCCGGCTATGTGTCAAATATCTATTGTCAGTAACTGTGATCCATTGCGGCGATTCAATTACCGCCATTTTGTTTTATACATACTTTAAAATTTACTATTATACTTCGTTTTGAGCAATAATGTTATAATAATATATAAATGTAGGTGAGAAAAACATGTTTATTAGATTTTATTGTATATTATACCCACACATTTAAGAAAACACGTGATTAAATAAATTATTTCTCCCGGGCAGTAACTACAAGCCGCAATGGTTGTATATAAGATTTATATAAGAAATGACGCCATTTAGAAAGATACTGTTGAGAGGCCTCCCCTTGGACTGTATCTTTAGGAGGATATTTGGCATAGTCATCACACTTGGCAAGCGGTTTGGCAAACATCATTTTTTTAATTTTATATCAGGTTCACGCTGCTGCCCATTTACAGCCTAGCTATAGCAGATAGAAGATATTATTACACGTAAACAGTTAATAAAAAAATAAAAGAATGTGAAAAAACCACGATCAAAATTTCATTAAAAGATAGTTAAAGAAAAACAGTCATCACATTTTGAACGTGGTAAAGCGTAGCGTTTCAATTTGCGATTCATTTGTTCCAATGATCGAATATAAGTGGTAGAGCCACGCTACAGTAACATTATGATTGTAGCACGAATGGGTCGGCTCTACTGGGGTAGAATCACTATCTCACGGAATACAAGTTTTTACTGCATTTTGATTCTTAATAGGGGATATAATATGATGTACCATCAGATGGACTTTGTGTTCGTTTGTCAACTTTATTCTATAAAAAATCTAATTGTGTTATGAAATATGAAGCGTCTTGGTACTAAGCTAACGTCTGTTATTTAACAATTTCACACTAATTAAATGGTCACAAAAAATTATCGCATGTTTTTAAAAACATTAAAAAGAAACAAAATCGTTCATGTATCCTTAATTAACGTAAAAAAACTGTTTAGTTTTTCTATTTTTTTTTTGGTTTAATTTTTGCTAAATAAATAAATCCTTTGTTAGTTTTTAAAAGGTTTTATTTGAAAATTGTAACTTTATTTTCTCAATGTGCTTCATTTCGAATCTCCGAATAAATTAAATCTACTAATACAAGAGCAATCGATTTCATACTTCGAACAAAAGGTGTAACCGTTTCGTAGCTAGATGGAATTTGGGTGAACGAACAGGATATTATTCTATATATAATTCAAAGGCGGACAATTTGCTAAATAGCACAACAAACACTTCACCAAAATCGGGCCTAATATACGATATCGCTAAACCCTTCTCAAGAAATGTATTATTGGATAACTTCGGGTAACCATTAAATGAAATTTGACTTGGATTTTCACTGATTAAATTCCAGTAGCTTAAGTTCCTGTAGTAACCGCGGTTATCTATGACATCTGGACGTTGAACATCTCAGTCCGCCCCCGTGACCATGGATGTGACCACGGAACTCGTATACAAAAATAACTTTTTTGACACCTCGGATTTTGTGCCTCAAAGTCGCGCTTTTTTATTCCCAGAAAGATATACAGAGGCTACCGTGATCGGTTGATCACCGGTCATGGCCATTTTGCAAGCGGAAGCCTCTAGATCTGTGAATTGAGATGTTCAATGGGGACGACGTGTAGTGATGACATAATATATAAGTTATATCATTTAAAATGAAGATTACATAGCATTAACTTAAAATGCGATTTAAAAAAATATATAATAAGAAAATATTTTGGAGTATACTTTATAAAGTAGATTTTTTTAGATTCGAAGTCGCTTAATAGAGAATTTGCTATCCGCTACGCATCTCCTTTTACACTTAAGGCATACGTAAGGCAGTCGGAGGAAATGAAGCAGGCCAGCTTATCTTTACGGATGACGTGTCGAATCAAGATTGTGTTTAAATTAGGATCAATATGAATGTGCCCAGTATATTTTTCTATTAAGGGAATGAATAAAAAAGAGGACTAAAATATAATATTTTCAGCAACTCGGATTCGATCTCTGCGGGAGTCAATCAAATTAATATTTGCAATTTTAAGCGCTGATTTACTCCTTGCTCTGCGGTGAAAGAAATAATATATTTCGAAGATATTTAAAGTTCTGATTCAGCAGTGACTATTGTTAGGCATTTTCGATTTAATCATGATGTAAAATACTCAGACTCGTTGATAAAGAACAACTTCATAAGAACGCTTTGTTCTAATAATGATTTGTTATGTTTACACGAACACAAAGTACATTTAAATAAAATTAGATTTTACGGATTTCATCGCGTATATTAAATTATTTTATATTTTCAAAGTTTCGAGTATTTAACAACACCCATGGTAGTTGAATGATCTGAATGAACTTCCCCGAATGATCATGGGTGATGTAATGTACTCGAAACATCGATAATATAAATTAGTTAATAAAATCGGTAAAAATCTAGTTTTAGTTAAATGTGCAGTGTTCGCGTGAAATCATTAAGTTCAATAGTTAGAGTCTAATTTTCATCGCAAATAGCTATATCATCTGTTGTTTAAATATGTGACATATTTTGACGAGCTTTAAAAATAACTTACCAAAAACGATCATTTGCTTAGTTCTTGAATCCTCTTCCATGAATGTTGAAACGACACACGTGTAATCACCAGAGATGTCGGTGTTGGGCTTCACTATGCGGAGTGCTCTGTGCATTTTTAATGGATCGCTTGATGCTCTGTAGGCTAAGTCTACACGACCTCTCAATATCCCCATGTCCTGTGGCTTTTGCGACACGATCCATTGGTAGACAGGTCTAGCTTTGTTTCTGAAAAACCACTTCACTACCAGTCCCGATGTGTTGTTACCGTAAGTATAGTCACAGTCTAGAATCACAGCGTCTTGCACACCGTACTGTATTATTTCTGGCACTTGTATTTTCACTATTTTAACTGCATTCAATTCTGAAAAAAAGAAACAAATTTGAATGTAATTTTCTTACTAATATGATAAGTAATAAAAATACGTTTGACTTGACGTTGTGGTTTCATCCAAAATACTTTCGATCTGTTAAGATCCGAAATATTTTGGTTGCAAGTAGCATATTGCAAACGATTTACATATAAAGTTATTGAAGTTGCTTTTTTAAATCTGATCTTTACAGAACATTTTTTATGAAACTGAAGTAACAAACAAACTTACAGTCCACCTCAGTAAAAGTGACTAGCTAGGCTGCGTTAGCCAGCCTAGCTAGTCACGGGTCTCCAAAGTTTGAAGCTTAGGGCCTATGATAATGATTTTTTTAGTACGTTCTAAGGTCCAAAGGAGTTTTAATTTTTCTGTCCTTAACTATATTTCTAGAATAGTCGTGAAGTGTGCGACCTAAGCGAACATACGCTTTTTTAATTTGCAATACGAGCGAGTAGTGATACTATGTACTGTCAGTTGGCATTAGTTGTTATTAAATATTTCGGAATTTACGCGTTGGTTCGAGAAAGTTCTGGTTCTGGCTAGAGTATTCCGATCACTTCGAGATGGCAGTAATTGCATATAAAAAAGCGACCGCTCCAATCCGTCTAACTACAGGCCTATCGCAATCACCTCCTTGCTCTCCAAAATAATGGAATCCATTATAAACTCGCCAGCTCATGCGGTACCTTGAGTATCACCAGCTGACTAATGACCCCCAACACCGTTTTTGTCAGGGTCGATCAGTTGGTGGCCTTCTGGTCTACCAGATTAATAGATGGGCGGAAGCAGTAGAGTCCAAGTGGAAAGTATTGACTGTAAGTTTGGACATTGTGAAGGCCTGCCATCGGGTTTGGCACAAAGTGCGTCTTTCAAAGCTACCTTCTTAAGGGCTTCCCGAGAAATTTGCAATTGGCTCACGAACTTTCTTGTAGATCGAAACAGCAAGGTTGATGCATATGGTGAGTGCTCCGATAGCAAGCTTATTATTGCGGGTGTTCTACAAGGCTGCGTGCTATCACCAACATTGTTTCTTCTGCATATCAATGATATGTTGCAAGCCGGTAGCATTAATTGCTATGCGGATGACAATACGGGTGATCTTTTATACACCGGCCGTGCCAATATTTCCCTCGGGAAAACATTTTACATATACATAAAGTGTTATGATGATCGACTTAGCCATTCGGAAGATGAGCCTGGACAGACAGACAAACATTTTAAAAATGCTTATGTATTTCTGAAAAGCATACAAATAACTCCCTGACCTTAATGGAAGCCAGTTTTTATTGATATGTATAAATTCACTATGCACTGTTAAATCTAAATATTAAGAAGTTTCGCTTAATGATGAGGAAGGGGTGGATATCGACAAATTCCTACAGGGTACTGTGTTGGACATATTTTATTATAAAACTGAAGTGACAAACGAAGTTAGAGTCCATTCGATAGTAAGTGGCTACTGCAGCCAACTTCAAACAAAATATGTGTTGTGACCTCTAAGGACTAAGAAGGAATACCTTATGGCCTGTAATTACATATCATAATGCGGCGTGTATTAGATCAAACAAAAGTATTGTGTTATCCTATTTTGGTAAAAAATTTGACTTCATCTAGATTTAGAACCCAGGTCTTAAGAGTTTTTCCCCTAAAATACGTAAAAAAGTTCAGTTTATAAAAGAACTATACTAAAAATTGAGGTTTTGAATGCCATCTTTCTGACCTTATGCTGTCTGTGAGACTTTATCTTAGTTGTCCTTTACGACCCCCATGTTACAAAATGAGAAGCTAGATTTATTTAAGTACCCGGCGAACTTTATAAAAGCTATTTATTCATAACGTTACCGCGTAGTGGCGGGGTCAGAATATCCACTATTCACACAATTCACCCCCTGGGCGTCGCGAGAGGCGTCAGATGGAAACAAATCAGGAGATCGGCAGCGTCTTCCTAATAACGACTAAAATTAAATAACTGCGGTTGCAAACCCGTTTGCCAAGCGTGGCACCTGTGGCAAATATCCCGCCTATAAGGGAATTTATGTGGCAGGCTTATGTTCAGCAGTAGTCTTTAATAGGCTGCAACGGTAACGGTAAGTCATAATTTAAGATAAAACCACAAAGCACAGCCCACAACACTCAGAAAATATACTTAAGAACGGAAACAATCCAAATTACTAAAATAAAACATTTTTAGTTCTACAAACAAGAGATACGAGTATAATAAAACATCCACATCGTTACGTTACTCTTTGGAATAAAACCCATCGTGAATCCGTTGAAACCGTCCTCAGGACGCAAATCCCTAAAGAGCACTTGCAATCTTCAAATTCTCCACTAACGAGGTGAAAAATCTCGGTCTGTGATATCTAGATGTTAGCGGGTCAGCAGAGATGAATAAAGTTAGATCGCGGGATGTGGTTTGTGTCGAGAGACTATTGTCGCGATGCGATTAGGTACGTCAACAGAGTTTTTGAGTTCCAGCTGACAAAAGTTGCCTGGCTTGAAAACAACAGGAACTGTGTTTTCATTAGGTAATGGAATCACATCGTATACCTACCTTTATTCAAAAACAGAGTGTTGCGCGATATTAAAGAGGTAATTTTTAAAAAAATATATATATATCTTCTAATAACCGAAAAAAAGTAATATATATATATATATATATATATATATATATTTCTATTATATCTATATATCTATTTGTAATAACTAATTTAAAACTTAAACGCAGAAATAATTTATATTAATTACTAGTGACCTGTACTGGCTTCACCTGCGTGGGATCTATCGTAGCTTCGTTTAGATTTTTGTAAATACTCATCAATAACCCATTCTTTTATTTATCAATTTTTAATAAAAAGTTGTCTGAAAAGAATATGGATGAGACCAATCCAAAGCAACATAAGCTCTCTATCAGTTTCGTCATAATTGGTTCAGATATTCCGAACAGACGGAGAGAGAGAGAGAGAAAGAGAGAGAGAGAGAGAGAGACTAACAAAATTATTAAAAAATGTATATGCATAGACATAAAGATTAAGATTGTGTCATTACGTTTATTGAAGTCAAAGTTTTAAACCTAAGTAAATATATCTAAATTTAAATAAGTTATTAATAAAAGCCTATACATTAAATAACAATGAAATTTAAAACGAAATATCGAATATATAATTTAGAGCAATTATTGTTCTTGTTTTTTCTTAGAAGCGAAAGCTCAAACGACTAAACGTAATTGATAAATCACATATATAAGTTATAAAATAATAACCATTTTTTATCTATTATATACATATTGTAGCAAATGTATTATTATTATTATTATTATTATTATATTATAATAAAATTATACATTTGCTACAATATGTACTATCCATTTTGAACTTATTATTTGTAAAATTAACTGGTACTACATAATAAGTAAGCGAACCAAAGGTAAAAAAAGATCGCCAATATAGCAGTAAATCAGGTGTATATAAAAGTGGATACACGTACTAAAAATTAAGCCATGTTATATAATTATTAGCTCCAGTTGGATTTAAAATGCATATTGTCACAGATAACGTAAACTTGAAATCTTAGAAATACTCTTCTAACATAAAACTACTTTTATCTGATATACTTAAAAAAATCCCATTTGTTATGCAATAACTTAAGAAGCATTATCAAACGGAATAAGCTTATTTTTATGTATTTAGTCATCTATTCTCGACGTCGCGTCAATGTTAACGCGTTATCGCGAACGCGACGCGGTGCAGTCCGACGCAAATATTGAACAAAGGTGAATTTGCCTGACGTATCGTTTAAATGATCAGCCTTCACTTTCTAGTGACTTTATTTAATATTTAGGTAGGTATACGTGGGGCTACAATGGTGACTTTAATTTAACACACATATACGTTTACACACTTTCATTTCATGACGAAATTATATTTCCATTAGACGTCATTATTTACGGATTTATTTAAAATTTTAGAAAATAGCATGTTAGAGCAACCTTAATTAAAGAACTGTCGCGCAGCGGTCATTTGCCGGGGTCACGGATCATAGCATTGCATCATCGAAATTAAAACGAATAAGCAATACTACTGAAGGAAAGAAGATTTGTCGGCGAACGGTCGGCGCAGGAGACACTTGCTCCTCCCCCGCACCCCGCCGCACTGATATCGAATTCGAATTATTATAGTACTAGGTGAACCCGTGCCGTGCCTTGACACACTTGTTCATAGCAGTGCGCATAATTAGGTCGACTAATATTTTGATGAATAATTCCGCGAAAAAGACGCTTACCTATTATTTTATTTATTAATCTTTGTGTAATTAGGTTACGGTATTGCGATAAAACGCTTTGTTTTGTTTTTTTTTCAATCTAGTTGGTACATTTACATCTCTTGCCATACGGACGCTTTTATTTGTGTTATTAGTGCTCATTGAAGTAATATGTACTTACGTACTGGAACAACTATTTCAAACAAAACGTGCGCTACTCTGTGTTCGCGCGGTTGTTTTTTTATCATAGAATAAACATAGGTAGATTGATCGGTAGGTAATAATAGATTGTATTGTTAAATATGTAAATTATATCGAGAACAATTTTCAAATTTTGTCAATTATTTTGTATATTATATTTGCTTATTTAATAAAATTTACATAATATTATATCACAATTACATATTTATGATATTTTAAAAGGCATCTATGTCAAATATAAAAAAACAAACTAAATGTATGTTTAACAAAACTTATCAATATAAAATTTAAATTACAAATAAATTTATTTAAATTAGAATAAGAGTCGTTCATAAATGCTGTGCACGCGAGAGTTAAAAATAGACGAATTTATTTTACTTTGATGTGGAACCTAAAAATAATATAAAAGAATAATAAGCAGATTTAAATATAAAAATTGGCCTAATTATGATAACTCATATATGTTTCTATAAAAAAATGTACAAATAATATATTCGTCCTAGACTTAAGTACCCACAGAAATGTCGCATCTGAACAAATTAATTTCATAATCTATATTACATGACACAAGATGGCGTCTTAGGAATAATTTATTTTATTATTAATTTATAATAATTTTTTATTGATTATGTATCTTATTAACTGATGAAAAGTAATACCTTAGTTTTTACTGACATTTCTTGAATTATTTGTGCGATATCTAAGTCCACACGACGGCATATTATTATCAACAGATTTTTTTTAAAAATTAACACAACACGTGACAACTTTACAAGCGCCTAGCGAGTGACTGATTAAAGTGCGGCGTATGCACCGCAGTTGAGTGGAACAGAGTAGCTGAATGCAGTGTCGCCTCTAGTAGGGTCGTTGCGCTGGTTTTCGGCCCTTTAGTGGAGTTGTCAACTTTAAGGTACTATAAAAAATATTAGCGATTATGTTGACCTAGTGTTGTTAATATTAGTTTATAGCTTATATAATGTAGTTTTCATTTGATAACTCATTAATGCTACAAAAGAAATCTATTTTTTATAATAAATTTTGATGTGAAAAATATGCAAAACGCTAGTTTTCGGCCCCAAATTTTAGATTTCGGCCTACAAGAATTTTAGTTTTCGGCCACTGTATTAGAAGAGGTACTATAAACTTAAAAGTGTTTTTGTAAAATCAGAAAATGGCAAAACGGTTTGGGAAATCGGTGTATTTAGTTTTCTCAATCGGTGATTGCGATTTTTTAACCGTGACGTTATTTTTTTCTTTTTTGGTGTGTTTTTGATATAAAATAATAACCATGATTAATTATTTCTCTTTGAATCATAATCTAATAATAAAATCTTTTAAATATAGCAATCAAATATTCTCATTTACGAGTATTTTGTACTTCCTCATAAGTATTTTAGTTTAACAAAATCTGTTACCATATCTAACCATTCTCATCTGTAACCAAGAGGAGCCATCTAAAGAAAAAAATTTATTTTTGAATCTTCTTCCTAAAACGCAATGTGAATAAAATATTTGATATGATAAGATGAAATGGCCGTAAACGTAAACTAAGACAGCATTCCATTTTCCGCCGCCGTATTCTTTCATACAATTTTAAGTTGGCCGAAAACTGAATTGTATATATTTTAGAGTCAATCCAGTTTTCGGACACGACTGAAATGGGTATTTTGTTTCATCACTAACTGTTCAAATTGCAGTACTTGGTGGCCGAAAACTGAAAGTTAGTGTCTACGCACGCTACGATTCAATATAAGTAAGAAAGATGAGTTATAGTACGTAACCAAATAAACGAAAGAGACAAAGTATTTAGGCTAAACTCAGGCTACTTTTCGGCCGCATGGCCGACAACCAAATAATAGAACAATTTTATATGTCACTTTTCGGCCACTTAATTTATTAACTTTATCAATAAATTATTATAATAATCAGTGTCAAATAACTATATTAGGTTATTTATATAATGAAATATAAGCACAATATTAAGTAATTATATTAAATACAGCACGAAACTTACTTTTGAATGGAATGCTCGCCACTATTTTTTTTGCTCGATCTTACCCGTTTTGATAGCTTCAGTGTCGGCGTCAAACTAAACTATTTATTATAAATCGCGTGTTGTGTTTACCTGATTAATTAATGCTATCAGATATAGTGAAACTATTTACAAATGCATTAAACTGTATTTCTTACTTCTTTATTAAAATTGTTAATAAATCAAATTTACTGCATCAGCTCGTGCCTAAGGCCGAAATCTAGACCCAGCCGGCTTACCGGCGCATCGACCCTACGTAGTACATAATAGCTCAATGTTAGTGCTTGTGTAAACCTGTGATCGTGATGGCAAATACACATCCGAACTACACTGCAGCTGAATATTATGCGGACATGATCCTAATTTACGGAGAATGTCATCAAAATGCCGCCCTTGCGATTAGAACATATTGCGAGAGATATGGCGATACAAGACAATGCCCTACTCATTCTCGCACTGTTGTAGGAGCTCTTCAGCGCATCCGCGAAAACCGACCAGTGGATCCTAGGTATCAAGGTACAAATAAATTTATTTAAATTAGAATAAGAGTCGTTCATAAATGCTGTGCACGCGAGAGTTAAAAATAGACGAATTTATTTCACTTTGACTTTGATGTGGAACCTAAAAATAATATAAAAGAATAATGAGCAGATTTAAATATAAAAATTGGCCTAATTATGATAACTCATATATGTTTCTACAAAAATAATGTACAAATAATATATTCGTCCTAGACTTAAGTACCCACAGAAATGTCGCATCTGAACAAATTAATTTCATAATCTATATTACATGACACAAGATGGCGTCTTAGGAATAATTTATTTTATTATTAATTTACAATAATTTTTTATTGATTATGTATCTTATTAACCGATGAAAAGTAATACCTTGGTTTTTACTGACATTTCTTGAATTATTTGTGCGATATCTAAGTCCACACGCGAATGTCATCAAAATGCCGCCCTTGCGATTAGAACATATTGCGAGAGATATGGCGATACAAGACAATGCCCTACTCATTCTCGCACTGTTGTAGGAGCTCTTCAGCGCATCCGCGAAAACCGACCAGTGGATCCTAGGTATCAACGCCCTGACCGACCACCTACATGACAATACCCAATCCATTTAACAGAAAATGTGATACAACACTTCGAAGACCAACCCAAAACTAGCCTTCGCCAGAGTGCTAGGCATTTTCAAGTCCATCACAGAACCGTCCATAGGATATTAAAGCGCGAAAACTGGCACCCATTCAAGTTTAGAAAAGTACATACTCTGCTATCGCGTGATAAAATAATAAGAGTTAATTATTGTCAGTGGTTACTGAGAAAAATTGAAGAGGACTTTCTTTCCCAAATTTGTTGGACTGATGAAAGTACGTTCACCAGAAACGGCATGTGGAACCAGCACAATCTGCACCACTGGGCACCCAAAAGCTTAGTGAAGATTAGTGATGACAGTTAACAAATAGCAAAACGAAAGTGTGATATGATACGTGTTTGACTAAGCATCTCCGCTATAGGTACCACTTACGACGCGCGCCGCCACGCCGATAAGTTTTTTTTGATAAACAAGACACTTTGCGCGGTTGCCAGCCCGCTAAACGCTGCGTTGCCGCTTCGAGTTAACGTAAACCAGCTAGGTAAGTATTTTCATGAATGAATTTTCGCAAGATGATCCCAATTTTAGTTACTTTTTTAATATTTAGTTTGTTTGAAAAAAATAATTTTTCAATTTACGAGTAATTTTAATGGTCACTAGCCCTACCCGTGTATTAAATTAAAGTCGCCATTGTAGCTATACCCTGTATAAGAAGTTGACAAAATTCAAAATCAAGCATTAAGAGTTAAAAGCGTAAATTCATTATGAATCTAATTTGTTAACTAAGTGTTATTTTGAAATTAACATAAGGTTGCACAAAATAAACACTGACGGCTCAAAAAATAAAAATGGTGTAAGAGCTTGTGTCTTCGACCAATTTTTAGGACAGAGGGCTGAATTTAAGATAACTATTTTTGTAATGATTTCATATATTTGTTTCATATATTTTTTTTTCGTGGGTAGGAGTGAAATAAGTAACACATGTTTTTGATCAGTTTCGCGTAATTTATATTTTAAAAATAGAAATTAGGATATTTTAATGTGTAAAATATATATGTAATAATCATCTGTTTACCAGCCTTGATTCCTTGATATATTTTTTCCTTAATTTGCTAACACTACACGAAACCATGGAAGCCCTCAAAGGATCACTGTCAGCCATCTTCAATACTCGTATGAATGAGTTTCAGCAGGACTTAAATAAGACTAGTCCAACTGTGGCCTCAAATATATCTGTACTCTCAACGGAGTTCGCAACATTCAGAAAGTTTATCTTGTCCGCTCTTGAAACTGTACAAAAACAGGTTGAATTTCTTGGGAGAGAGATCGACCGCTTGGAGATAAGACGGCGTCGTAAGATTCTGCTGCTTCATGGGATTCCCGAGGACAAGTCCGAGGATACACCTTCAATAGCTTCTAACCTTATTATGGACAAGCTCAAGATTCCCAATGTGTCTAACAATTCTTTTAGCCGCTGCCATCGCCTTGAATGTCCGATAGAAAAGAAGCCAAGACCAGTTCTTGTAAAGTTCCGGGATGTCCGAGTCCGTGATCAAGTTTGGTTCTCAAAAACAAAACTGAAAGACACGGGTGTAACTATGTCCGAGTTTTTAACAAAAGATCGTCACAAGATGTTCATGTCAGATTGGCCTTTGCGGCTGGTCATTGAACAGTGGTTGGGAATTAACCCAATGCCACTGTTGGTTCATGAGCCGTGGTAGCTCAGTGGTTAACGCTCGCTGTAAATATAACAGAACGCGAGTAACCCGGGTTCGATCCCCGCCGGCACCAATGAAATTGTTAATTGCAATTTTAAGTGCTGATTTACCACGTGCTTGGCGGTGAAGGAAAACATCGTGAGGAAACCTGCATGTCTGAGGAATAAAAAAAAAAAAAAAAAAAAAAAAAAAATATTTCGAAGACATGTGAAGTTCGTCAACACGCATTTGGGCAGCGCGGCGGACACTTCCTTGCCCTAAACCCTCTCAGAAATGAGGGGAGGCCTGAGCCCAGCAGTGGGACGTATATAGGCTGTAACTTTACTTTACTTTACTAAGATGTTCATGGTGGCCAGGCAGAAGTTTGGCATAAGTAATTGCTGGACTAGGGATGGTTACATTCATATTATCGCTTATGACGGTTCGCGCCATCAAGTTGAATCCCTCGCTGAGCTCGAAGTCGTCCCAGTGGCACCAGCTGCTGCTACCCAAGCACAGAAGGCAGTCGCTGGAAGTAATAGATCTACTGACAAAGTAGTTCAGCGGTCCAAGAGGATAGTGAAGAAATGATAGTTATGTGGTATAGGACCTTTAGTTCTCTTCAATAAACTGTATGTATTGTCTTTTATCACATTATGATTTCTCTCTGTCTTTGCATTGTGCTTTTTGTTAACCTTATTTCTTTTTTTACCAGTCTTATGTTAAGTGTTAAATAAGATATGAGTTAATTATTCCATATATATAATTAGTCTAGTAGTTTTATATATACTCGTATATTAGTTAATTAGTCTCTGCATTGTACTTTCGATAACCTTAATTCTTTTATACCAGTCTAATGTTGAGTATTAAATAAGATGTGAGTTAATTAGCAAATTAGTCGTTATGGATCCCTATTATATACGAAGTATTATCTATCTACATCACTTTGAAACTTAGACTTTGTCTATTGTTCTGATTTTGTTGTTCTAAGTTAGGTTATTTTAACAATGTAGGTATTTGATATTGATACTGATAATTAACTGTTATCTTAAGTTTCGACCACAGATTAATAAATTATTGTTTCTACAATTATGCAAAGAGTATATAATAACTATGTTATTTACCTTAGAGAAATATCCTCTCATTACAGAATATTAAATACTCTTGGTGTACTAACATGGAGATTTGTTTACTTGTATTTTTTTTATGCAAAGGTATCCATGCTTATGCGGCCTTGTCGGACGTGTACTTTTTTTACATTATTGCAAGCATAAAAGTGGTTTTGACTTAATGTTTAATATATACTCACAAATGACTCCTAACGTACTATTCACAGTACATAATTCTATTTAATATCAGTGTCTGTGGTTTCAGTTATTTCTCATAAGCACCTTGTGTTATATATTTTTTTTGTTCAATCAAATATGATCTGAATGGCATATGTGTAGTACCTTTTTTGTTTTTCTTTTTAAATATTTTCATTATTTTCTATTCTGTAAACGCTGGTAGGTAGTAAATTTAACTAAAGGTTTAGTTTATAATTTTTATATTTTTATAGTTATTAGTATTTTTATTAGTATTTTTACAGTTGTTTGATTTTTTTTTAAATATTTTTGTAAGGATAACATGTCTTTTGGTGAAAGTGATCATATTCAAAGCTCCTCCTCTTTCTTTTCAGTCTCTGATGTATTAAGTAATGACGTCAGTTTTGAGGAGAATTCCTCCATTAAAAGAGACCCTTGACTCCCATTTTTCTCAAGCTATCAAAAACTTCAATATAGTCCACATAAATGCACAGAATATTCCGGCTCATTATCCCGATATGTTAGCTAGTTTTGAAAGTGATAATGTTCACGCAATTCTCGTTTCATGGTTAAAGCCATGCCTTCCTTCTATATTTTATTCCATTCCAGGATTCCAGTTAATACGCAACGACCGAACTGCGCGAGGTGGTGGTGGTGTTGCCATTTACATTCGTGCTCATATTCCTTTTTCCATTGTTTGTTTATCATCTCCATCTCAAGCTGAGAACAAAGCAGAATACTTATTTGTTGAGGTACTTCTTTCGCACAACAAAATACTTCTCGGAGTTTTTTATAGTCCTTCTTCCACAGTGGACTATTTTACTACTTTGGATAACCTCCTTGAAGAGTTAACTCCATTATATACACATACAGTGCTAATGGGCGACTTTAATACTTGCCTTCTCAAGAATGATGCCCGATCTCTCCGGCTTAAGTCCCTTATAGAAGCAGCCAATTTAAATATCCTTCCTCTCTCTGAAACTCATTTTTTTCCCTAACTGTATCCCATCCCTGCTTGATTTGGTTATCGTTTCTTCTCTTGACCATGTTGATAGTTTTGGTTAATGTACTGCAAATGCTTTTTCGTATCATGACCTCCTGTTTCTATCTTATAAAATAAGACCACCCAAAGCCAAATCAAGGATACTTCTGCAGCGTAATTTTGAGAAAATGGATTTGGATAAGCTTCAAAAAGACGCTGCTAATATGGACTGGAGCGTTATAATGAAGGCTTGTGATGTTGACGAACAGGTAGCATTGTTTAATTCACTTTCTGTTCAACTTTATGATGCTCATGCTCCTGTCCGCCCAGTGCGAATACGTCATCCTCCAGCTCCGTGGTTGACCGAAGATCTTAAACGATTAATCTGCAGGAAGAATAGTCTAAAGTCGAGTTACAAGTCAGATCCTAAGAATGACAGGATTCGGGAGAAGTACAGACTCCTGCGAAATCAATGCAATAAGATGTGTAGAGATTTACGACGCCGCCACATCCATAAATCAGTACAAAATGAAGATCCATGTCATATTTGGAACTTCTTAAAGTCTATTGGAGTTGGGAAAACTCGTTCATGTCCTATTCCAAATAACGTTGATTTAAAATTGCTTAAGCAGCATTTTTCTTCCGTTTCTTGCCTGAACAATATGGCAAAATCTGCAACACTTACTCAACTTTCATCGTTTTCCACTCCAGACTTTTCTCCATTTGCGTTTAGGCAATTTGCAGATTGTGATGTTAGGAAACACATACTCTCTATCCATTCCGATGCTGTCGGAAGTGATGATGTGAGTCGTAAAATGATCATTCCCTTGTTGGACTTTTTAACACCTATTATAACCCATATCTTAAACTTTTCCATATCCTCATCTTCTTTCCCTTCCCAATGGAAGGACGCTCAAATCATACCTTTACCTAAAAAAAACAAATCCTTCAAGTTTTTCTGAATATCGTTCTATTTCAATTCTTCCTTTCCTTTCAAAAGTTTTAGAACGCCTTGTCCAACAACAAATTAATTCCTTTTGTTTAAGAAATAGCATCCTTAGTCCTCTCCAATCTGGCTTTAGATCTGGTCATAGTACGACTACGGCGTTATTAAAAATCACCGACGACACTCGTCACGGTATGGAGAATCATCAAGTCACAGTATTGGTGTTGCTGGATTTCAGCAATGCCTTCAATACTGTTGATCATGATATCCTGTTAGGGATTCTGCGTTCTCTTAACATATCTCCAACTGCAATTTCCTGGTTTCATAGTTATTTGCATGGGCGCCGGCAACGTATTCGTGTCCAAGATAGACTTTCTTCGTGGCTTGATACCGTAGCTGGCGTTCCACAAGGTGGTGTCTTATGTCCTTTTTTATTCGCAATCTTTATTAATACGATTACATCCCAAATATCTTCTCTCTACCACTTGTATGCAGATGACCTTCAAATATATTTACAAACAACTATCGAAGATCTTGCCAAAGCTGTTGAATGTATCAACAAGGATCTGGCTTTTATTCTCGACTGGACACGATCTTATGGGTTGACGGTTAACCCTTCAAAATCGCAAGCTATAATTATTGGGAGTTCAAGAACTATTTCCAAAATTAAAAAATGTCAAATTCAACCCGTTGTATTTAATGGTATTCTTATTCCATATAATGAAGTAGTTAAAAATTTAGGTATCCTTTTGGATTCCAGTCTGTCTTGGACACCCCAAATTAACGCAGTGAGCCGAAAAATGTTTGCGGCTTATGCTTCACTCCGAAGGCTTAACTACTTTTTACCCATTTCCACCAAAATTACGCTTGCACAATCTTTGCTACTCCCTATCCTCGACTATGCTGACATTTGTTACCTTGATATCACTGAGGAGCAACTTAATAAACTTCAGCGACTCCAAAATCTCTGTATACGGTTCATGTTTGGGCTTCGTAAATATGACCATGTCTCGGAATACCGCACTAAACTCAAGTGGCTCCCAATCCGTCTTCGTCAGAATACTCATATATTTTCTGCGCTCTATTGCGTCTTCTTTAATGTATCAAGTCCTCCCTATCTGAAAGAACGTTTTAAATTTCATAGCTCTTGTCACGATTTTTCCTTACGGTCCAAAGAAAACCTTTCGCTCCAATTGTCTGTACACTCCTCTACATTTTATGATAAATCTTTTGCTGTTCTTGGAGTAAGACCTGGAACTCCTTACCCCAGTCCATTAAAAGTGCTAAATCTTTAAATGTGTTCAAGAAACAAATTAAGGAACACTATTTGTCTCTTTAACTCCTCTCTCTTTCTCCTCTTAGTTATGGTCACTAATACACCTTAAGTATGTTGTCATTTTATAGTATATAAGTTGTATTTTTTTTGTCTAATTTAGTGCACCCTACCCATTAATCTTATTTTTATTTTTTATTAATTTCCTCTTCTGGGTTGTCTGGAAGAGATTGCTATGTAGCAATAAGACCGCCTTTTGTTTATCCCTCATTATTTTTTTCATTATTTGTTATATTTATGTTTTGTTGGTGTACAATAAAGAATATTGTATTGTATTGTATATTTGCGCGTACACTACACATTGACTAAAACTAATTTTTTTTGTTCAATTGAAATGATTTTTAATTCCCGGCGTTTCGGGTACTTTCCAGCACCCATGGTCACGGGGGGACTGAGATGGTTGACGTCCCGATGTCAAGGTTAACCCAGAGTACCTTCAGATTTTTAATTATTATTATTTTTGTTTGCTCTGTTTAAAAAATAAATTAGAACCCACGTAAGAGAACATATAACTGACGTGAAGCATCAACGTTCCGGGAATTCTGCAGTTTGTGATCATATCCTAGGCGGCCCCAACCATTACATCTGATTTGATAGACCACAAATTGCGTTGAACTGAAAGCTACACAACTTATCGCCCATACTGCAAAGACAGAGGACGAAAAAATCCTACTAGTCTGTTTTCTCTATACTCATATTCGGTGCAGAAATGTGTACCTTTAATAATATGAGTAAATCAAGAGAGTCAAGCCTCTCAGCGAGCGATTAAAATATCTACGGTTAGATAGGTTCTGGTGTATAAGACTCCTAATGTAAAATCCTTCGGAGAATTAGTCACTGAATAAGCCTTCCATGTTTGCTAAAGTGGTAATGGGTGAGTTCATTAGGTGATAGGATACTTTACTGTATATGAGTCCACCTTTTCCCTATTTCTACTGTTAAATAGCTGTGCCTGCACTGCTGTGTGAGGGTTAAGATATTTTATTTATTTATTAATGATGATAAACGAGCCCATAGTTCACCTAATGTTAAGTGGATTCGGTGGCCCATTAACATCTAGTTTTATCATCGATTAAGAATAGAAAAGAAGATGCATTGTCATCCCTAAGGACTGAGATGGAATGGCCAGTGAAAAAGGTCTCCGGTTCTCTACACTCACCATACGAAACACAGCAGCATTAACCTTCTACTTTACGCTGGTTTTCGTGAGAGCCAGGTATTTCCCCGGTTGAGTCGATAGCTGTTTATGGCTCTAACACACACAAAATATAATTACAGGTTGTGAGACATTTGACCATTCGAGACGCTGTTGCAGCTGGATAAGTAAAACCGAAAATTGATTTAAATTACACGCCTTTACAGTGGCCAATCTCCAGTATAAGATTACCGCAGGCGGATGATAATTGTGAATAACTACCCTTTTTTTTTAACATGGGGAAATGCTTACGCATACCCGCCTCGCGGGGGGCAAGGACGGGTTATGTCGGACTCGCACCGACTAAAACCCCATGGTGTTCCACCTTCGTCGCATATTGGCAGGGCTACGGGAACGCTTTCGCACACTTCCGCGGCCCTACCAGCGACTGCCGCCCCATGGCAGCACCTCCTCGGGAGAGGAATATTCCTCCCCGTTCTCCTTCCCAAGTAAGGCGCACCAGAACACATGGCACGCCTTCCTCCACGGCCTCCAATTGCATCTGCGCAACAGACGCCCCCGCGTCCGATGCGCGACGGCCATGGGGCCAGGAAAAACGAGCACTTAGAAGTACTAGCCTTCCCGACCAAAGCGGCGGATCTGATCTATGGCTCCGCCGCCAACCAAGATTCGGCTGCGGAGGATAGGGAGAGCGGCGCATCGCAATACCGACAATCCTCTCCCCCCGCAGCCCCATCACCACCGCATCAACGGTGCGGCCCCGTTTGAGTCGCGGAGGATAGGGCGAGTGGCGCATCGCCATACCAACACTCCTCTTCCTCCGCGACTCCACCTCGGCTGCAGCGGTAGAGGGTGCGGAGTCCCCACTCGCTGCAGTCCACCAGCACACATCCGAAGTGGGCTCCCCAAGCCCACTCGGAGTGGCCACCTCAGGCCGGCCCTTCACCTCGGGCCAGCCACGTGGGTTCCTCTTTGTTCACCAAGGGAGACCAAGCCACGGCTACTAAGCTCCCCCGCCACGACAAGGCGGAAACCCGTTCGGGGGGGTGAATAACTACCCTTGAAAGTGTTTTAGATAAAACGTCGCTTTAATATGACCAAAACATAGAGAACTAAGTTGATTTTACTGATAAAATCATTCATGTGAGTACCCAATCATTAATTATTGATAGTAAAACAATGCTTAAGCCTGAGCGTGACTGCCTACTTACAATGCATGCTGTAATGGGAACGTCATTTGAATATCTAGCCGATTAATAAAACTATAATTGCTTCGGACTCTATTCCAAACGGTTAACCACGCTAACCGTTACTGCAAATAGATTTAGTTCGATAACTTTGTTCGAACTAGTTTTGGAATTTGATCACTCCCATACCAATAATAGTTGGCAGAATTTATTTTATTAACATTTAATGTAACTGTATTTCATGGAGATTCACTACAGAGGCAATGTTAATTGAAAAATGTGCTGTGTAGGCGAAAAATGTATACTAATTACAAATAAAGCGACTATTGCCTTAAACCTTTGCAGATAAAATTTAATGATCAAGATTCTCTGAGAAATTTCATCTATGTCCAGAAAGGCGGCAGCACATCTGCAGCTTTCTTTATTTGACATAAGCTTCAGGTGTCCACGAGCTGCAGTAACAACTTACCATCAGGTGAACTATTTCTTCCTTCCTTTCCTTCCAGTTCCTTTTCCACCGAATATTATAAACTTTTTGCCTCGATTTAGGAAAATTCTACCTACTACCTGGGATAGATCCATGTAGAGCATTGGACTTTTACTGGTCAAGAAGACGACTAGATCATGTGAAAGATTTTTATCTTCAAGCGCATATGAAGTTCTACATTGATGCTCTTCTTGACATTTCTGTCAAAAGTGACAACTAAATAGTCGGAAGGAGATGTTATCATGCCAAAAAAACAAAAAACAAAATGGAATCCAAAGTAGTACATTTCCGGAGATTATAAGACGTTTTTGCAATAAAGTAGGCGATATGCAATATCCAAGGTACCATAATATTCCTGTGCATTTTTTATTTGTTATCGTGTTCTAAATGTATCGCTAATATTAAAATTATCCAGTACCACAACAAAAATGTGGGAGTCTAACATCACCCACGCAACATAAAATCATAATTCAAAATTGTTAACATTTTCTTATTTTTATGTCTGTAACTCATGCTGAAAGCACACTCGTGTGTAGTTCCTACGTGCATTTGCATCGTAGGAACTACACACAACAATAACACGAGTTAGGTCAATCGTAAACCGATGCTCACTAGACTATGCCAAAATAAACTAACTCTTGAATATTTGCCAGTAGACTATCCGGAGTTGCATACAATGCAATTCTGTTTAATTAAAAATAAACATTGTCTTCACAATCTTTTTTCTTAACCACTTTATTACGCGATTTCTTTTCGATTTGTAGAATAAATTTTCTGCTCATATCTGAGAAAATGTTAAGAGTAGGGTCAATTTTACTACGGGACGAAATCAAGAGATTCTGTTACTGATAATATATTGTTTGAAGGGTACTTGACGGTTCCGAGTTCCCGACCGAATTCGAAAACGAATGTTTCTGTATCAGACGCATAGGCATATCTATGAAAGTTTGCTGATTTTTCGGAAAAGATTGAAAGATTTTAATAATTCTGTTAATTAGATAGTTTTTTTCAGGTTTCCTCTACTAATGAAGGAATAATATATATTTTATTAAAAAAAAAACATACCAAAGAGTGGAAAATATTGGGATAAGTTTTTAATATAATTATTTGCTTTTATAATTTTTTGCAGACGTATTCTAGTTGCAATATTAAGCTTGTGATATTCCTTGGTCCACTGAAAATTTTTCGCATTCCGCAACATCGGGCTTTCAGTTCTTTTTCTCCCATTCTTTGATGAATCTATTTTCTTCACATATTTTAAGACGCTTTTATCTATTTTAGTATTGTGTTTGGAAAAATGCGATTTTTAATCTTTTTTTATTTATCAAAGAAATATAAAAGTATTTCATTGTAATTCATAAATTATTAGTAATTATTGAAAACTCCCTTAAGAAGAAATAAAAACCGACTTCAAAAATTAAACAGAATAAAACAATATCAACTTAATAGCTTAAATTTAAATTTAAAGCTATTAAATAACAAAATTATATGATTTTTTTGAATTTTTAAGGTCGATTTTTACTTTTTTATAAAATTAATTTTTACCCTTTTTTAGTGGACTAAGAAATATCCTTTTTGAAATCTAAATTAAAAAGAATGAATCTTTTTTTATTTATCAAAGAAATATAAAAGTATTTTACTTTATAATTCATAAATTATTACAAATTATTAAAAATTATTACTTACTTAATTTTTTTTTTATAGAAGAAGGGGCAAACGAGCATGTGGCTCACCTGATGTTAAGTGACTACCGCCGCCCATGATCAACCGCAACACCAGGAGAATTGCGGGTGCGTTGCCGGCCCTTTAGAAAGGAGTAAGCTCTTTTCTTGAAGGTCCCCAGGTCGTATCGGTCCGGAAAAATCGCCGGTGGTAAATTATTGCACAGAGAGGTTGTACGTGGAAAAAAAACTCCTTGTGAAACGTACAGTGGTGGACCGCCAAGCATCCAGATGGTGTGGATGGTATCGGGACGTTTGTCAAAAATTATTATAAATTATTACTTATTTATTGAAAATTCGCTTTAGAAGAAATAAAAACCAACTTCAAAAATTAAACGGCATAACACAATGTCTACTTTATAGCTTAAATTTTAATTTTACTCAGTTAAGTTAAAAGTATTCCGCAACTGCCAGGGCCACTAAAATCATCGATCGTTACCAAGATAGTATGTTAAAATCTAAAAGTGTTTACTTTCTGACATAAAACAAATAAAACAAAGTTTAACCTCTATTTTTATCGTTAAAGTATTATGACGTCACATTCAGTACAAAAGCCTTAATATCGACATCATTAATCTTGATAAGTGATAATTTCCTGTTAGCGCTGTTGTTAAAAAAATCACAACTTGCTTTTTCATTATATTATGTAATAGTTAGCATGTTATGTCATTTTACAACTTAAATTTTAATTTTAACCTAATAGTTGACCCATGGATTGTCTCATAGGGAGGACATTTGCTATAATTTTCACATTTGGCAAGCGGGTTACCAACCGCAGTTTTTTTTTGTTTTTAAGCCCATACCCTGATTTGCTCCCTCTGTTACCTTTTGCGACAGCTACGGGATGATCTTGGGTTGTTGTTGTTCTTACACCAGGTCAAGTTCAGGTCGTCTATGCGCTTCGTCGTTTTTTGCATTATATCCAGCTGGGATAAACTGACATTTGTCCAAACAAACGCCATCCTGATGGTGCGCACACATCTTATTTCTTGGCCTGTTATTGCTTGATCTGAAGCATATCAGTCTGCCGATGAGGGTCCTAGCCTTTGCAATACGTTCCTCAATTCTTATTCTCCAATCCAGGATGGCGCTAATTTGTTTAGTAGCGTGACCAGTCATGAGGAGCTTAGTGCCAATAATATTGCATACAATAGGTGTAATGCTTCCAAATAGGTCACCAGCATTTTAGAGCCCCCACGACAGACCGATTCCGCTTTCTTAGAGTTTTGCGGGGAAATCACGATCGATTCTCGAGAGGCGTACTGCGCGTTTCCTCAATCGCCTCTTCCATTGTACTCCTCTTTTGCTGTAGTTCTAGTTCCTGGGCACCTGTTCAATCATCGTGTGAGTCAACCGCAACTTGGGGATTCACCGCAGCATTCACGTGAAAACGTTATTTGAAAAAACCTCCAATGTCCCCCTTTCGACCTAAAATACGCCCGCAATGCGTTTCAATTCATCTCCAATGTCAACATATGCGGCGTACTCCAACAGTGGTGGGTGCCGATTGCTGTGCCGTGAAGAACCTGCTGACACCAAGCCAGCCGGCGGGGATGATGGATGCGAGGGCTGCTGGGTAGTCGCGCAGTACATCGCGCTCAGCTGGCGGTTCAAATTCTGTCACGTTCAGCACCAGCTCCAGACGCGCCCTAGCGACCTACAAGCAGCGGCTTTTTACGCGTTCTTCTGATTTACATCATCTATTCAGTGGAAGTCAGTTAACAGTAAACGCCCAGACCCAGGACCGTTTCATGGTGAGGCCATGTATACAAGCAAGACTTTATATCTTTAATTTTGCTGAGGCACGGCACTAACGCCTCTTGGCAAGGTGCTAACTGATTACGCTGACGTAGCAATTTTGTTACACAACCGTTACGTCAGCGGGCGATGTGGTCGACACTTCCCTACGCCTTTTATTATTATTATTCTGGGGTATTAATAGAGTATTCTCATCTGGTTGGGCTGAACAACATAAATATATATTTAATATACTAACATAAATAAATAAATAATAAAAAAATAAATAAAGAACAACGAGATGAAAGCCCTCTGCAGGGGAGACCAAACAACCGAGGGTTAGAGGGAAAGGAAAAAAAAACCGACGGACATGCGGGCGGTATCGGGGAGCACCGCTTTCTGCATTAGAGGACACGTAGCCAGCATTCTTGGGACGATACTACGGGAAATAGGACTGTATGATAATTTTAGTTACTTTTATTGTGTTTTTTTTTAATATTTTATTTTAATTTA
Organism: Parnassius apollo; assembly: GCA_907164705.1. NCBI lineage: Eukaryota > Metazoa > Arthropoda > Insecta > Lepidoptera > Papilionidae > Parnassius > Parnassius apollo. The sequence continues at coordinate 78,931 of CAJQZP010001412.1, read as the reverse complement.
GAAAATGAAGTTGTAAATAACTGATGACTATGTAATTCAAAGTTTACTTATATTTTTTATATTGTCTTGCTAGCTCATACCCGGCTGCCACAGAAGAAATAATTGTAGAAAATATCGTTAAAAATGTGGAACAGTTATATTGTAAAATTAGGAATGATAATACAATCATAGAAATAGAATGTTATATAACTTTCTATAACTTTCAAATAAATAGCCGTATAATACGCACGCCACCTAGTGTCAGTTAATTGTAATATGCGTATGGCATCGTAGAAAGTACAAACAAACAAACAAATTTTTAAACAGTAGAAATTATTTAATTGTCTATAGACAGACCTGTAGTTGATTAGAATAGGCGTTATTATAGCAGTTGATTTGTTTTTTATAATACTAGAACTAAATAAACAGTTGACAATAAATTATTTCAGAAATTATGTTTTTGTTTTTATTTTGTGTTAGTTTAATGTCAATAATTTTTTGTTGAAAAGGTGGTTTGGAAATGAAATAAGGGCTACGATGGCTATCTGAATACAGAACCAGAGTACAAAACCTATCCAACTGTAGAGATGTGTAAGGCAGGGTGACGTAAAAATCCCTGAAATACTTTACCGCTGCATTGTAAGACGTTTCAAGCTACTGGACTGGAAAGAATACAGTATTAACGTCAATGGCGTGTACGTCACTCACCTTCGATTTCCGATATTATAGTCACTGTAGGACCTAAGCACTATGTTTTTTCAATATTCCCCCATAAATTAATATGATGCTATACGATACATGTTCGTTTAAGAAAAATGAGCACCACTAAACGAAAAAAAAACTTAACATAACATGTTTAATTTTCAAATTAGATTGTTGCCAAAGGTAACGTAATACTTGCTGACGACTACCTGGGACCACACTAGTAGGGACTAACTAACTGGGACCTCACGAGTAGGGACTAACTAACTCGGACCTCACTAGTAGGGAGTAGGGACTAACTAACTGGGACCTCACTAGTAGGGATTACTTATAACACAACATAACATCACACAATAATTTGTTTTTTATTTATGTGACGTACAATATTGTACAATATCGCATTTATGAAAGAGAGAGAGAGAGAGAGAGAGAGAGAGAGAGAGAGAGGAGAGCGAGGCATTTATTTTTTGTATAAAAACTCAGAAGCTAAAAAATGTTTGAAAATTTGGTAAAATACAATTTCTTCAAAACGCAGAGGACATTATAAATATTCTGGAGCATGCATGCCATCAATGCACTGGAATAATGTTAGTTTATGGGCCATAGCGCAACAGTGCGTGAGTTTATAATCTGTAATAAATTATACCGATTCGAGATTCGGTTGGCGTGTGAAAGGTGTTATTTATTCGTACGAATATTATGTATTTCAAATCAGGTATTAGTTTCAGGATATCTGTAGTGTTTGGGAATGATTTATGACTTTTGCTACATCCGAATGTAGACATTGCGGTGTAATGACTTCAACTAGTTACATCGTCAACATTAATTATACCATTATCCACTCTGAGTTTACGGGTGTATTGGGAACAGTTTATGACAGTGCCGTAATGATGAGCTAAGGACGTGTCTAATTGGACAACGTCGAGGTAGACATAGCATAATTTATGCTTGAACGAATTAGTGGTTAATTCGTTCAAGCATTTATGTTTCCGAATAGATAATTTGTTCTTGATTAAACAGCACGTGGTTTAACATGTAACAGCCATTTTAGAGTTAAATACTATACTTCGCATGTGTTTTTAAGACCATTCAAGTCTATTTCAGGGCCATGAAAATATAAATCGTCTATTAAAAGCACTATAGCCCGTCGAATATATTTTCTTTTATATATATTTTGTCCAAGTTTTTGTGTAGTGTGCAATTAAGTATACAAACAAGTAAATAACATTTATAAATAGTAAGTAATTGTTAACTGCGCACAAAAATAATAACTTTTATCAAAATTTTCATGTTAATGAAAAGTTCAGTTCTTGTAGAGTAATATTCGATTATACGAGTACTCGTAGTATAGTTATGTCACTAATTAATACTTTACAACATAACTAGTTATTAATCATCATCATCATCATTACAACCCTTCACAAGTCCACTGCTGAACATATGCCTCCCCCAAGTAATGCCACAAAGCACGGTCCTGAGCCACCTGCATCCATCGACTTCCTGCATGTCTTACCAGGTTGTCACTCTATCTAGTGGGGGGTCGCCCTACACTACGCCTACCGGTACGAGGCTGCCACTCGAGAACCTTTCTTCCCCATCGGTTATCGATTCTTCGAGCTATATGGCCGGCCCATTGCCACTTCAGCTTACTAAACCGTTGGGCTATGTCGGTCACTCTGGTTTTACTGCGGATATCCGAGTCTATCACGCAGTGAAACTCCGAGCATAGCCCTCTCCATAGCTCGCTGAGCGACCTTGAGCGTCCTCATACGGCCAGCAGTGAGGGACCACGTCTCAGATCCGTAAGTCATCACTGGCAACACGCACTGGTTACACTGGTGGCACTTTAGTTTTCAGAGATTGAGGTATACCTGACGAGAGAATGTGTCGTAATTTCCCGAACGCTGCCCAGCCGAGTTGAATCCGTCGATTGACCTCTCGGTCGAAGTTGGACTTACCTAGTCGGACTATTTGTCCCAGCTAAACGTACTCGTCAACAACATCGAGCATAGTGCTCCCAACAACTACCGGCATAGGTGTGACATGGACATTAAACATGATCTTTGTTTTGTCCATGTTCATCTTGAGACCTATCCGTTGAGAAACACCATTGAGGTCATTGAGCATAGTGCTAAGGTCCTCCAGCGATTTTGCCATAAGGACTATATCGTCGGCAAATCGAAGGTGAGTGATGTACTCGCCATTGATGTTAATACCGTATCCTTTCCAGTCCAGTAGCTTGAAAACGTCTTCCAACGCAGCAGTGAAGAGTTTCGGGGATATAACATCACCCTGTCTTACACCTCTCTGCAGTTGGATAGGTTTCGTACTCTGGTTCTGTACTCGGATAGCCATCGTAGCCCTACTGTACAAAAACTTCAGCACTTCAATATACCGACAGTCAACTAGGCACCGCTGAAGAGACTGTAGCACCGCCCGAATTTCGACGGAATCAAAGGCTTTCTCATAGTCTACATACGCCAGGCAAAGTGGCAGATTGTACTCTTCGGACTTCTGTACAATTTGCCGAAGGGTATGTATGTGGTCTATGGTACTGAAGTATTTTCGGAAACCGGCTTGTTCGGGAGGCTGGAAGTCGTCGAGTCTGCGTGCGAGACGATTCGTAATGACTCTCGAAAACAGAACGTAGACGCGGCTCAGTAGGGAAATCGGTCTGTGGTTCTTCAAGAGAGCGTTGTCGCCTTTCTTAAAGAACAAGACCACCGCCCTTCTGCTCCACGCCTCCGGAGTAGTGCCACCATGGAGGACGGAATTGAAGAGCTTCTGAAGGACTTCAAGTGCCGGTGTTCCACCCGCTTTCAGAAGCTCCGCTGTAATTCCATCCTCGCCCGGGGCCTTGCCGTTTTTAAGGTGGTGGAGAGCCATTCTAATCTCGCTCAGACTGACGTCCGGGATATCATCGGAATAGTGTCGGATAAGACTTGCTCTTGGATCGATACTCACACTTGCGTGTGGCTTCAACGAGTATTACATGTACTAGTTATTAACGTAACATAAATTATTATGTAAACGAAACAAAAGAAACAGTCCACCTGATGGTAAGTGGTTGATGTGGCCTATTGCCATCTACATCTATGCTCTATTACGAATCAAAATGCAGATGCGCTGTCACCCATAAGGACTAAGATGGAATGCCTCGCGTTTCCAGTAAAATGGATCTCTGTTTCTCTACACACACTATACAAAACACAGCAGCATTGAGCTGCTATTTTACGCTGGTATTCTGTGAGAGCGGGGTCTTCCCCGGTTGAACCGACCCATTCGCGCTACAACTATACTACTTATATAGCAGCAGCATGGCTCTACCACGTCAATTTGCTTATGTTGTATTTTGTCCTATGTATACTTTTATCTAATAAAATAAGTTTTTTATAAAATAAATTATAGCTAGACTGAATACAAAATTTAAATGATTGATGTATTTTAGCCAAATTACAAAAAGAGTATTACATGTACTCTTAGGGATGAAAATCCATACCAACCGACATTGAAACCAAAATTTTGATACTACTTAGTCCATTCAAAAAGAGTAAAAAATTAACTTTCTATATAAACTAAAAGATACAAAAGACTCGACTTCAAAAAGCCTTAATTCTTTCTTTTATACACTACGTCATAGTATAGACTACAAAACTTAAAATTATTATACTTTCATATTAATTCTTTACTTAAATTAAAAGCTGACTTGCTTTAAATTTTTAATAAAAGTTATTTTCCCTTGTAAAACTGTAATTCTTAGCTTTTTGTGTTGTAACTACGAGCAATCTTTACCTGACGAATTCGAATTCTAATGAGAGACAGACTTCGTTCTATACTGGATTTTATGATGATTTAAGAAATACCGTCAATACTGATAATCACCGCTGTGGATTACCGCAACTCATGCTGAGTTTTTTTTTTTATTTAAGACTTCTTTATTTATTATATTTTATATTTTTGTGTACGTCGATGTCTTGTTCCAAAATCAAGTATTTCTTTCTTTCTGTCTTAAATAAAGAGTAGCGAGATTTGTTTACATTTTTTCAATGACATCTCTAAGAGGAAGGTAACACTTGTATGACGTGTGTCGGTATCTCTATGTATATGGTATGTCTGTACTTTTATAACGAAGTGGCGCTCGCTTGCGTCTTAGGAAGTAACTTAATTAATTTAAAAGAGAAAATTAATGAAAAGAGAAGGCTGTCAATTTGACTGTATTTTATGTAATTGAGTAAATTACGCGATATCTTCGTCAAATGCAAACTACATCAATGGGAAATGAGGTAGACTCATTTGAATTTGAATAAATAATTCTACATCTGAGGGTCGAAAAATAGGGAAAGAAAATTTTAATTTATTTGCATTTATAGACGACTTGTCACCATGCGCCTTTTTTTATTGTTTATTCCACTCAAGTGGGTTAAATTATTAAACATAAAAAGTTAAAACCGGCTTCAAAAATCTAAAAAGAATAAGATGATTTCCACATAATTTAAGAAAAATTACCAAGTAAAATCATTCCACAGCGCATCACTTTATCTAAACAAGAGATATATACAGCAGCCTATCGTTCACATACTGGGCCGGACGCAGACCCTACTTCCGGACCGGACCACAAACAAACATATCGAGTTCGGTTAATCGGCTAAACATGACGCCGAGATGCGTATGCGGCCTTCGTCAGGATAAGTTTAGGCACCATATTCCCATATCATCCCTCCGGCTACAAATATTAAGTACTCGTATATTCATCAAGTTCACAAATACAACTGTAAAACATGCCATAAGGGCACCCGATTGTGCTTTCGAGTGGTGGTGGTGGCCTCGTTATGGTAACTGAAGGGCTGTTCTATGCTCTAAATCAAGTGACAACCTATTAAAACATGCAGCATTTTGACATTCATATTAGAGATTCTCACAAACAACAAACAAACTTGTTCCTCAATATTCATATTAAGTTCCAAAATTAGATTACACAAAAATCATAGTCTCCTAACGGTGGCAGCAATGTTGAAATCTTATTACGGTATATAGACATTACGATCAGAGAATACTTGATTTTTTTTAAGAATACGGCCTTTTGTTGTTACTTGGCTAAAATCAGTGTGCTGTGAAAATAGCATCTGATTGTTGTTGTATATATCTATAGCTGTCAGTAGTGAAGGGCAAAGTGTATTGTTGCAGGCTATGAGGCATTCCGTATAAGTCCTCAGAGTTGACAACACATCAGTAGCCATGTTGGTTTGAAGTTGGCTGCAGGTGGTGCAGCTGTCCGTGGAATGCAGAAGTCGTTTGCTATCAGTTTGACTGTGAGTTCGTTTGTCACTTCAGTCCTGTACAGAAGAGATAAATCACATGTTTTATAATATTTAAGAATTATCTTTGTCTTAACTTCACAAACATTTATTCTTGAAACTATAATACCTAGTTGCGGTTCAACCATATAGAAAGCTAATCTCATATACGGCATTGAAATAATACTAATTTTTACGGAATTTATCGCGTATATTTTTAACTTTTTAAATACCCGACGTTTCGAACGCTTTACAGCACTCATGGTCACGGGCAGGACTGAGATGTTCAACGTCCATATGTCATAGTTAACCGCGGTTACCATAGATTAAAATTTAACATTTGTTCCGATCTATGCAGTATGAACTTATGGTATCTTGAAGTCTTGCAGTTGTATGCTTGGGTTGGGATTTAATTTTATTTATTATAGGATCCCAAGCAGATGGTAGCACCCAGCCATCTTCTCTATTGAAATTAGGATGTTTTTTGATTTCAATAGCCTCGCGAATCATCCTTGGAAGGAATCGGTGTTCTTTAGCGAGGATCTGCGGTCTATCAAATCTGATGTAGTGACGGGGGCGATCCTGTACGTGTTCACAGACTGCAGACTTCCCGGAGCGTCGATTCTTCACATCAGCTATATGTTCTTTAACGCGGGTTTTTATTGATCTTTTAGTTTGTCCTATGTAGGAGAGACCACATTCACAATCAAGCTTGTACACTCCTGCATCTTGCAGGGGGACATTACACTTGACCGATGGTAAAAACTGACCAATCTTCTTCAGCGGCTTGAAGTATGTTTTGATGGAAGCGCGCTTCAAGATGTAGCCAATCTTGTCAGTGACTCCTCTAACATATGGCAGTACAGCAGGTACACGCTCGACTGTGGCCGGCTTCACTCGTTCACTGTGACGTAGGCGCGGGACTCGAAGCTTGTTGTCATGCAAAACTTGCTTGACATGGTGGAGCTCTGCAGCCAGGTGTTTACTGTCACAGATCCCTCGTGCTCTCTGAAACAAAGATTTACCCACGGTAGCTAACTGTGAAGGATGGTGGTAAGAATCACCGTATAAATATCTATCTGTATGGGTCTTTTTTTCTATACACAGTATGGCTCAAGGTGTTATCAGGATTCCGAATTACTAACACATCTAGAAAAGCTAAGGAATTGTTTGCCTCTAACTCCATTGTGAACTGAATTTTAGAATTTATAGAGTCAAGATGGTCTAAAAATGCAGTTACTTTATCTAAAGGTAGAGTTGTGAAAGTGTCGTCTAGGTACCGCTTGTAGAACCTTGGATTTATGGGAGAAGTAAGCAGGGCTTTTCCCTCAAAGTCTTCCATGAATATGTCGGCGACAATGGGAGATACAGGTGAGCCCATCGCCACACCATCTACTTGCTTGTAGAACTCCTCCTTCCACAATAGGTAGCCAGATGTAAGGCAGTGTCTGAGTAATACTGCATATTCTACGGGCATGTTGTTTTCTTCCAGCCTTCTAGTTCCAATTGAGATGCAGTCTTCAACAGGTAAGCATGTAAACAATGACTGCACATCAAAACTGACCATAGTTTCATTGTCTGCCAGATGTAGGTGTTTAATCTCGCTGACAAAATGGTAGGAATCCTTTATGTGTGCTCTTGTATGTCCCCTGAGTGGTGAGAGTATTTTCGCTAAGTATTTAGCCAATCAGTAAGTTGGTGAATCGATTTGGCTCACTATGGGACGTAATGGAGCATTGGGCTTGTGTATTTTTGGTAACCCATACAATTTTGGTGATTTGGCGCACGTAGGTATTATCCATTTTACGTCCAGATTTAATTTTTTCGGAGTGTTTCTTTATGAGGTCACTAGTTGTTTTTAGTGTGCTATTTGTTGGGTCGTTTTTAACCTTTTTATAAGTACTTACATCCGACAAAAGTTCTTGTATTTTAGAATTATAATCTGACGTATCCATGACTACCGTGGCGTTTCCCTTATCTGCGCGGAGAATCGTAAGTTCGTGTTTATTGCGTAGGTTCTTTAACGCTATACATTCGTCTTTGGGAAGATTCGGTTTAGGCACTGAACATCGACGTAACATAGACGAGATGTCTTGACATATCGCCTCCAAATCTTCTTTCCGCATATTGTTTTTAAATAAACAGTCCTCGACACTACAGATAATTTCTTCGTACGGTAATTTGCACACTAAAAACTAGTATATAAAGAAAACTAAAATTAAATCTGACGTAAAATGGATAATATCTACGTGCGCCAAATCACCAAAATTGTATGGGTTACCAAAAATACACAAGCCCAATGCTCCGTTACGTCCCATAGTGAGCCAAATCGATTCACCAACTTACAGATTGGCTCAACACTTAGCGAAAATACTCTCACCACTCAGGGGACATACAAGAGCACACATAAAGGATTCCTACCATTTTGTCAGCGAGATTAAAGACCTACATCTGGCAGACAATGAAACTATGGTCAGTTTTGATGTGCAGTCATTGTTTACATGCTTACCTGTTGAAGACTGCATCTCAATTGTAACTAGAAGGCTGGAAGAAAACAACATGCCCGTAGAATATGCAGTATTACTCAGACACTGCCTTACATCTGGCTACCTATTGTGGAAGGAGGAGTTCTACAAGCAAGTAGATGGTGTGGCGATGGGCTCACCTGTATCTCCCATTGTCGCCGACATATTCATGGAAGACTTTGAGGAGAAAGCCCTGCTTAGTTCTCCCATAAATCCAAGGTTCTACAAGCGGTACGTAGACGACACTTTCACAATTCTACCTTTAGATAAAGTAACTGCATTTTTAGACCATCTTAACTCTATAAATTCTAAAATTCATTTTACAATGGAGTTAGAGGCAAACAATTCCTTAGCTTTTCTAGACGTGTTAGTAATTCGGAATCCTGATAACACCTTGAGCCATACTGTGTATAGAAAAAAGACCCATACAGATAGATATTTAAACGGTGATTCTCACCACCATCCTTCACAGTTAGCTACCGTGGGTAAATCTTTGTTTCAGAGAGCACGAGGGATCTGTGACAGTAAACACCTGGCTGCAGAGCTCCACCATGTCAAGCAAGTTTTGCATGACAACAAGCTTCGAGTCCCGCGCCTACGTCACAGTGAACGAGTGAAGTCGGCCACAGTCGAGCGTGTACCTGCTGTACTGCCATATGTTAGAGGAGTCACTGACAAGATTGGCTACATCTTGAAGCGCGCTTCCATCAAAACATACTTCAAGCCGCTGAAGAAGATTGGTCAGTTTTTACCATCGGTCAAGTGTAATGTCCCTCTGCAAGATGCAGGAGTGTACAAGCTTGATTGTGAATGTGGTCTCTCCTACATAGGACAAACTAAAAGATCAATAAAAACCCGCGTTAAAGTACATATAGCTGATGTGAAGAATCGACGCTCCGGGAAGTCTGCAGTCTGTGAACACGTACAGGATCGCCCCCCGTCACTACATCAGATTTGATAGACCGCAGATCCTCGCTAAAGAACACCGATTCCTTCCAAGGATGATTCGCGAGGCTATTGAAATCAAAAAACATCCTAATTTCAATAGAGAAGATGGCTGGGTGCTACCATCTGCTTGGGATCCTATAATAAATAAAATTAAATCCCAACCCAAGCATACAACTGCAAGACTTCAAGATACCATAAGTTCATACTGCATAGATCGGAACAAAAAGTTAAATTTTAATCTATGGTAACCGCGGTTAACTATGACATATGGACGTTGAACATCTCAGTCCTGCCCGTGACCATGAGTGCTGTAAAGCGTTCGAAACGTCGGGTATTTAAAAAAGTTAAATATACGCGATAAATTCCGTAAAAACTAGTATTATTTCAATGTGTAGTGTTCGCGTAAATATAAGAAATCATCATATACGGCACTTTGACGGACATTGTTTGCCCTCGATATGGGTGGATGGTCTTAAATAGGGTGAATGAGTAATAATGCACGTCAACCCTACGTAAGCTGGAAATATTTTCAATAGAATAATGTTTTATGTTGTAGGGATACCAATATTTTAATTTAAGCACGTTCGCAGTTTCTAAATTATTTTTCAAACACATTTCTACTTTATTAATCATATAAGGCAAAAACAAAAAGAGCTAATATTCGAAAAAAACAGTAGATGTAGCACGAGATTAAGATGTTTGCAGATGTTCATGTGCTGCAGCAGCCATGGACACCTGCAACTTTAATAATGCAGAGTGAAGATGGCTTTCACCCATGAAGGCAAATGGAGTGCCTCACAGCCCGTAATCATAGTTCTGACTCTCTATACCCTACAAACCCTGCAATGCTTTGCATAAGACTTCACTAGTTATAGCCAAAATATAAATGTTGTTTAATTATATTAATCTTCTCATGCCCTCAGAAATAAGAGAAAACCTGTGGCCAGCAGTGGGACGCAAACAAATGTTTGATTACAACTCGCAATGGGCCAGTTCGGCGGCTTTTCCTTGTCCTTAAACCTTTTTATAAATAAAAGGAGGCCTGTGCCCAGGAGTGGGACGAACATTGAATATATTAGATCTATACCCATAAAACTGCCATTTTTTAATGAAATAAGATAACGTACTTTTATTTTTTATTTCTATTAATCAAAGTCATCACCCATGAAATCGGTGGATCTTTGCCAATGCAGTGACAGTTTATTGATGCCCTTCTTGAATAAATCAGCTGCACGGGAGGCAAGAAATTATTCAAAGGCAGATTTACTGCCCGTTGAGTAGGTTTGTGTTGAACCAGGATCCAATCAACTTGCTGAGCACTTGCGATTGTCACACAGATTCCATTTTTCGTCACAGGTAGCAATGCGGTTCAAATTTTTTCGTTTTTGTGACCTGTTGACTTTACTCTTTTAATTTAAAAGGTATAATACGAGTATATATTCAAAACTAGTAGATTAAAAAGAATATTGATGTTTCACGAAAACAAGTTTATATTTTCTTAAGTTGAAAAATAAAAAGTCTTTATTTAATTTTAAAAATAAACATACTTACATGTACTAACTCGTAAACCAATTTTAGACCATACTTGATTCGTGCGGGGAATAAAGTCGCAGCTCGCAGTGCTATAGCTAAACGCGTTATTAGCTTTGTGTAAATCGCCGTGTAGTGGTAACGTAAAAGAATCCTCGGGTTGGATTTAGAATCGTCTGGCAGGAATTTGGTAAAGTAAGGTGTTTTATTTGGTAGCAGTTTGGTTACCGATTATAACAATACCACTCGCATTAAAAGGTAATGCACTGTTTTCGAGATAATAAAAATAAAATATTATAACCTAAAATGTGTAAAACATGGGAAAACGTATATGATATTACTGTGAAAGCTGAATAGCATATTGAATTTTGAGTAAGTGCGACAAGGACGTAAGACCATGTCAAAGACCAGTGTCACATTGTTATACTTCTACGGTATTTTTCTGTGGTCTATACTCTGTCAAGTGTCAAATCGCATGACGTACTAATTTTTATACATTCCGCCGTTGGTTGTTATTCTTACGTGAAAGTGTGCTCTCAAGTGTATTATTGCAGTTTTAAAAGTGCTATACTTGAGCACCCAGAAACGCTTTCTGTTGATGGTCAGAAGGTTGTGACGGGAGCGAAGCGCAGCACAGTTTTGAAGTTAGATCTATGGGATTTTCTTTTTGATTTCTCTCAAAAACGATGTATTAATCCTTTGATGGGAGTGGAATCGGAAGTTTGGGGTCCCTCCCCTCCCTCATCCCCCCTTCTGACAAATGATTCTAAATTTTAAAAAGGTTGTAATAGTTTTTTTTTTCATTTTTCTCGAAAACGGTGCATTACCTTTTAATGCGCGTGACATTGATATAATCGGGAACCAAACTTCTAACAAATAAAACACCTTACCTACTCCCCCAAATTCCTGCCAAACGATTCTAAATTCTAACCGAATCATCTGCCCTACTCTACTGCATGATATCATCTCATGGGTATCGGTAAGACGTCACAGAGGGAACTGAAATAGGAGAATGGCAATAGCATTTTCTTGTCAACAACTTAAAAAGAAACTGCAGTTTACAACCCGCAGGCAAGCTTGGCCACTATGGCAGATACCATTTCATGTGAACATATCTCTGAGAAAAGCCTATGTTCAGCAGTAGACTTTTGACAGGTTGTAATGATGAAGAAGATGAAATTGGGAAAATGACTTTGTGTGTTTTCCATCTTTTTACAGTTAACGGCTGGGAGATACTCAGTTGTGAACTCAAACGACTCTGTAGAGAGCCTTTTATGAGTTGATGAGGTGAGTGATGTACAACTGAAGTGCCATACATCGACGGATTTATAAACTATCATAAGACTGAAAGTAACAAATGTCTAAGTTTTGTCTCAAGGTCAAAATTGTCAGTTGTTGAGACCTATTTAGTCACGAAACTTGAAGACTTTAACTTTAACGAATTTTAGTCAAAGTTTTATTTCATAGATTTCTCAGAAACATTAAAGTGGTTCATATATGTTTATATTTGATTTATATAAAATAAGTATTTGTTATGTAATTACATTATATGAATAAAAAATATGTAACATGAGTTTGACTGTGCAGCGGCAGTGCAAAAATAACCACTAGCTCTACTAGCTCATGTCGTCAAGTGGATGATGCACGAGGCGACAGAGGGAACATACCAAGAGACGGGCAGCAGGGTCTCCCTAATACCAACTAAAAATAAAAATATAAAGCCTGTGGCTGCCAACTCGCCGGCCCTGCGGGAGGCCTACATTCAGCAGTGTACTTTTAAAAGGCTAACGGCAACGTGAATAGACGAGCAATATATTACTTTAAAATTTTAAAATTTTATAAAACTTAAATTCATTGTATATATGTAACTTCTATTCTTCTACTGCTCATCGCGAAATTTAAATTAAGACAAAAATCTGAGCGGACAAAGTATAGAATAATAATTTTAAAAATGAACATTGCAGTATGGACAGTTAGTTTTAAAAATGTATCTATAGTGGTCCTAGCGCGTAGTTCTGTTATCAGTGTGTCACCGTTCTGTTACTTCTAGTATTCGGTGTAAGAATATCCACTGCACCATATTGTCTCGTGGGTGTCGCAACAGGCTGCAGAGGGAAACAAACCAGATGGTGGGCAACAGCGTCTTCCTGATAACAACTAAAATGTATCTACAGTGGTCCTAGCGCGTAGTTTTGTTATCAGTGTGACATCGTTCTGTTACTTCTAGTATTCGGTGTAAGAATATCCACTGCACCATATTGTCTCGTGGGTGTCGCAACAGGCTGCAGAGGGAAACAAACCAGGTGATGGGCAACAGCGTCTTCCTGATAACAACTAAAATGTATCTATAGTGGTCCTAGCGCGTAGTTCTGCTATCTGTGTGTCGTCGTTCTGTTACTTCTAGTATTCGGTGTAAGAATATCCACTGCACCATATTGTCTCGTGGGTGTCGCAACAGGCTGCAGAGGGAAACAAACCAGATGGTGGGCAACAGCGTCTTCCTGATAACAACTAAAATGTATCTATAGTGGTCCTAGCGCGTAGTTCTGCTATCTGTGTGTCGTCGTTCTGTTACTTCTAGTATTCGGTGTAAGAATATCCACTGCACCATATTGTCTCGTGGGTGTCGCAACAGGCTGCAGAGGGAAACAAACCAGGTGATGGGCAACAGCGTCTTCCTGATAACAACTAAAATGTATCTATAGTGGTCCTAGCGCGTAGTTCTGCTATCTGGGTGTCGTCGTTCTGTTACTTCTAGTATTCGGTGTAAGAATATCCACTGCACCATATTGTCTCGTGGGTGTCGCAACAGGCTGCAGAGGGAAACAAACCAGGTGATGGGCAACAGCGTCTTCCTGATAACAACTAAAATGTATCTATAGTGGTCCTAGCGCGTAGTTCTGCTATCTGTGTGTCGTCGTTCTGTTACTTCTAGTATTCGGTGTAAGAATATCCACTGCACCATATTGTCTCGTGGGTGTCGCAACAGGCTGCAGAGGGAAACAAACCAGATGGTGGGCAACAGCGTCTTCCTGATAACAACTAAAATGTATCTATAGTGGTCCTAGCGCGTAGTTCTGCTATCTGTGTGTCGTCGTTCTGTTACTTCTAGTATTCGGTGTAAGAATATCCACTGCACCATATTGTCTCGTGGGTGTCGCAACAGGCTGCAGAGGGAAACAAACCAGATGGTGGGCAACAGCGTCTTCCTGATAACAACTAAAATGTATCTATAGTGGTCCTAGCGCGTAGTTCTGTTATCAGTGTGTCATCGTTCTGTTACTTCTAGTATTCGGTGTAAGAATATCCACTGCACCATATTGTCTCGTGGGTGTCGCAACAGGCTGCAGAGGGAAACAAACCAGATGGTGGGCAACAGCGTCTTCCTGATAACAACTAAAATGTATCTATAGTGGTGCTAGCGCGTAGTTCTGTTATCAGTGTGTCATCGTTCTATTACTTCTAGTATTCGGTGTAAGAATATCCACTGCACCATATTGTCTCGTGGGTGTCGCAACAGGCTGCAGAGGGGAACAAACCAGATGGTGGGCAACAGCGTCTTCCTGATAACAACTAAAATGTATCTATAGTGGTCCTAGTGCGTAGTTCTGTTATCAGTGTATCACCGTTCTCTTAATGTTAGTATTAGTGTAAGAATATCCACTGCACCATATTGTCTCGTGGGTGTCGCAACAGGCTGCAGAGGGAAACAAACCAGATGGTGGGCAACAGCGTCTTCCTGATAACAACTAAAATGTATCTATAGTGGTCCTAGCGCGTAGTTCTGTTATCAGTGTGTCGTCGTTCTGTTACTTCTAGTATTCGGTGTAAGAATATCCACTGCACCATATTGTCTCGTGGGTGTCGCAACAGGCTGCAGAGGGAAACAAACCAGATTGTGGGCAACAGCGTCTTCCTGATAACAACTAAAATGTATCTATAGTGGTCCTAGTGCGTAGTTCTGTTATCAGTGTCTCACCATTCTCTTAATGTTAGTATTCGTTGTAAGAATATCCACTGCACCATATTGTCTCGTGGGTGTCGCAACAGGCTGCAGAGGGAAACAAACCAGATGGTGGGCAACAGCGTCTTCCTGATAACAACTAAAATGTATCTATAGTGGTCCTAGCGCGTAGTTCTGTTATCAGTGTGTCATCGTTCTGTTACTTCTAGTATTCGGTGTAAGAATATCCACTGCACCATATTGTCTCGTGGGTGTCGCAACAGGCTGCAGAGGGAAACAAACCAGGTGATGGGCAACAGCGTCTTCCTGATAACAACTAAAATGTATCTATAGTGGTCCTAGCGCGTAGTTCTGCTATCTGTGTGTCGTCGTTCTGTTACTTCTAGTATTCGGTGTAAGAATATCCACTGCACCATATTGTCTCGTGGGTGTCGCAACAGGCTGCAGAGGGAAACAAACCAGATGGTGGGCAACAGCGTCTTCCTGATAACAACTAAAATGTATCTATAGTGGTCCTAGTGCGTAGTTCTGCTATCTGTGTGTCGTCGTTCTGTTACTTCTA
The DNA here is from genome assembly GCA_907164705.1 of Parnassius apollo. NCBI lineage: Eukaryota > Metazoa > Arthropoda > Insecta > Lepidoptera > Papilionidae > Parnassius > Parnassius apollo. Next base: position 63,427 of record CAJQZP010001412.1, on the reverse strand, counting down.
GTATTCGGTGTAAGAATATCCACTGCACCATATTGTCTCGTGGGTGTCGCAACAGGCTGCAGAGGGAAACATACCAGGTGATGGGCAACAGCGTCTTCCTGATAACAACTAAAATGTATCTATAGTGGTCCTAGCGCGTAGTTCTGCTATCTGTGTGTCGTCGTTCTGTTACTTCTAGTATTCGGTGTAAGAATATCCACTGCACCATATTGTCTCGTGGGTGTCGCAACAGTCTGCAGAGGGAAACAAACCAGGTGATGGGCAACAGCGTCTTCCTGATAACAACTAAAATGTATCTATAGTGGTCCTAGCGCGTAGTTCTGTTATCAGTGTGTCACCGTTCTATTACTTCTAGTATTCGGTGTAAGAATATCCACTGCACCATATTGTCTCGTCGGTGTCGCAACAGGCTGCAGAGGGAAACAAACCAGATGGTGGGCAACAGCGTCTTCCTGATAACAACTAAAATGTATCTATAGTGGTCCTAGTGCGTAGTTCTGTTATCAGTGTATCACCGTTCTCTTAATGTTAGTATTCGGTGTAAGAATATCCACTGCACCATATTGTCTCGTGGGTGTCGCAACAGGCTGCAGAGGGAAACAAACCAGATGGTGGGCAACAGCGTCTTCCTGATAACAACTAAAATGTATCTATAGTGGTCCTAGCGCGTAGTTCTGTTATCAGTGTGTCGTCGTTCTGTTACTTCTAGTATTCGGTGTAAGAATATCCACTGCACCATATTATCTCGTGGGTGTCGCAACAGGCTGCAGAGGGAAACAAACCAGATTGTGGGCAACAGCGTCTTCCTGATAACAACTAAAATGTATCTATAGTGGTCCTAGTGCGTAGTTCTGTTATCAGTGTCTCACCGTTCTCTTAATGTTAGTATTCGTTGTAAGAATATCCACTGCACCATATTGTCTCGTGGGTGTCGCAACAGGCTGCAGAGGGAAACAAACCAGATGGTGGGCAACAGCGTCTTCCTGATAACAACTAAAATGTATCTATAGTGGTCCTAGCGCGTAGTTCTGTTATCAGTGTGTCGTCTTTCTGTTACTTCTAGTATTCGGTGTAAGAATATCCACTGCACCATATTGTCTCGTGGGTGTCGCAACAGGCTGCAGAGGGAAACAAACCAGATGGTGGGCAACAGCGTCTTCCTGATAACAACTAAAATGTATCTATAGTGGTCCTAGCGCGTAGTTCTGTTATCAGTGTGTCGTCGTTCTGTTACTTCTAGTATTCGGTGTAAGAATATCCACTGCACCATATTGTCTCGTGGGTGTCGCAACAGGCTGCAGAGGGAAACAAACCAGATGGTGGGCAACAGCGTCTTCCTGATAACAACTAAAATGTATCTATAGTGGTCCTAGCGCGTAGTTCTGTTATCAGTGTGCCACCGTTCTATTAATGTTAGTATTCGATGTAAGAATATCCACTGCACCATATTGTCTCATGGGTGTCGCAACAGGCTGCAGAGGGAAACAAAACAGATGGTGGGCAACAGCGTCTTCCTGATAACAACTAAAATGTATCTATAGTGGTCCTAGCGCGTTGTTCTGTTATCAGTGTGTCACCGTTCTATTACTTCTAGTATTCGGTGTAAGAATATCCACTGCACCATATTGTCTCGTGGGTGTCGCAACAGGCTGCAGGGGGGAAACAAACCAGATTGTGGGCAACAGCGTCTTCCTGATAACAACTAAAATGTATCTATAGTGGTCCTAGTGCGTAGTTCTGTTATTAGTGTCTCACCGTTCTCTTAATGTTAGTATTCGTTGTAAGAATATCCACTGCACCATATTGTCTCGTGGGTGTCGCAACAGGCTGCAGAGGGAAACAAACCAGATGGTGGGCAACAGCGTCTTCCTGATAACAACTAAAATGTATCTATAGTGGTCCTAGCGCGTAGTTCTGTTATCAGTGTGTCGTCTTTCTGTTACTTCTAGTATTCGGTGTAAGAATATCCACTGCACCATATTGTCTCGTGGGTGTCGCAACAGGCTGCAGAGGGAAACAAACCAGATGGTGGGCAACAGCGTCTTCCTGATAACAACTAAAATGTATCTATAGTGGTCCTAGCGCGTAGTTCTGTTATCAGTGTGTCACCGTTCTATTAATGTTAGTATTCGATGTAAGAATATCCACTGCACCATATTGTCTCATGGGTGTCGCAACAGGCTGCAGAGGGAAACAAACCAGATGGTGGGCAACAGCGTCTTCCTGATAACAACTAAAATGTATCTATAGTGGTCCTAGCGCGTTGTTCTGTTATCAGTGTGTCACCGTTCTATTACTTCTAGTATTCGGTGTAAGAATATCCACTGCACCATATTGTCTCGTGGGTGTCGCAACAGGCTGCAGAGGGAAACAAACCAGATGGTGGGCAACAGCGTCTTCCTGATAACAACTAAAATGTATCTATAGTGGTCCTAGCGCGTAGTTCTGTTATCAGTGTGTCGTCGTTCTGTTACTTCTAGTATTCGGTGTAAGAATATCCACTGCACCATATTGTCTCGTGGGTGTCGCAACAGGCTGCAGAGGGAAACAAACCAGATGGTGGGCAACAGCGTCTTCCTGATAACAACTAAAATGTATCTATAGTGGTCCTAGCGCGTAGTTCTGTTATCAGTGTGTCGTCGTTCTGTTACTTCTAGTATTCGGTGTAAGAATATCCACTGCACCATATTGTCTCGTGGGTGTCGCAACAGGCTGCAGAGGGAAACAAACCAGATGGTGGGCAACAGCGTCTTCCTGATAACAACTAAAATGTATCTATAGTGGTCCTAGCGCGTAGTTCTGCTATCTGTGTGTCGTCGTTCTGTTACTTCTAGTATTCGGTGTAAGAATATCCACTGCACCATATTGTCTCGTGGGTGTCGCAACAGGCTGCAGAGGGAAACAAACCAGGTGATGGGCAACAGCGTCTTCCTGATAACAACTAAAATGTATCTATTATAGTGGTCCTAGCGCGTAGTTCTGTTATCAGTGTGTCACCGTTCTATTAATGTTAGTATTCGGTGTAAGAATATCCACTGCACCATATTGTCTCGTGGGTGTCGCAACAGGCTGCAGAGGGAAACAAACTAGGTGATGGGCAACAGCGTCTTCCTGATAACAACTAAAATGTATCTATAGTGGTCCTAGCGCGTAGTTCTGTTATCAGTGTGTCACCGTTCTATTAACGTTAGTATTCGGTGTAAGAATATCCACTGCACCATATTGTCTCGTGGGTGTCGCAACAGGCTGCAGAGGGAAACAAACCAGGTGATGGGCAACAGCGTCTTCCTGATAACAACTAAAATGTATCTATAGTGGTCCTAGCGCGTAGTTCTGTTATCAGTGTGTCATCGTTCTATTACTTCTAGTATTCGGTGTAAGAATATCCACTGCACCATATTGTCTCGTGGGTGTCGCAACAGGCTGCAGAGGGAAACAAACCAGGTGATGGGCAACAGCGTCTTCCTGATAACAACTAAAATGTATCTATAGTGGTCCTAGCGCGTAGTTCTGTTATCAGTGTGTCACCGTTCTATTAATGTTAGTATTCGGTGTAAGAATATCCACTGCACCATATTGTGTCGTGGGTGTCGCAACAGGCTGCAGAGGGAAACAAACCAGGTGATGGGCAACAACGTCTTCCTGATAACAACTAAAATGTATCTATAGTGGTCCTAGCGCGTAGTTCTGTTATCAGTGTGTCACCGTTCTATTAACGTTAGTATTCGGTGTAAGAATATCCACTGCACCATATTGTCTCGTGGGTGTCGCAACAGGCTGCAGAGGGAAACAAACCAGGTGATGGGCAACAGCGTCTTCCTGATAACAACTAAAATGTATCTATAGTGGTCCTAGCGCGTAGTTCTGTTATCAGTGTGTCACCGTTCTATTACTTCTAGTATTCGGTGTAAGAATATCCACTGCACCATATTGTCTCGTGGGTGTCGCAACAGGCTGCAGAGGGAAACAAACCAGGTGATGGGCAACAGCGTCTTCCTGATAACAACTAAAATGTATCTATAGTGGTCCTAGCGCGTAGTTCTGTTATCAGTGTGTCACCGTTCTATTACTTCTAGTATTCGGTGTAAGAATATCCACTGCACCATATTGTCTCGTGGGTGTCGCAACAGGCTGCAGAGGGAAACAAACCAGGTGATGGGCAACAGCGTCTTCCTGATAACAACTAAAATGTATCTATAGTGGTCCTAGCGCGTAGTTCTGTTATCAGTGTGTCACCGTTCTATTAATGTTAGTATTCGGTGTAAGAATATCCACTGCACCATATTGTCTCGTGGGTGTCGCAACAGGCTGCAGAGGGAAACAAACCAGGTGATGGGCAACAACGTCTTCCTGATAACAACTAAAATGTATCTATAGTGGTCCTAGCGCGTAGTTCTGTTATCAGTGTGTCACCGTTCCATTAACGTTAGTATTCGGTGTAAGAATATCCACTGCACCATATTGTCTCGTGGGTGTCGCAACAGGCTGCAGAGGGAAACAAACCAGGTGATGGGCAACAGCGTCTTCCTGATAACAACTAAAATGTATCTATAGTGGTCCTAGCGCGTTGTTCTGTTATCAGTGTGTCACCGTTCTATTACTTCTAGTATTCGGTGTAAGAATATCCACTGCACCATATTGTCTCGTGGGTGTCGCAACAGGCTGCAGAGGGAAACAAACCAGATGGTGGGCAACAGCGTCTTCCTGATAACAACTAAAATGTATCTATAGTGGTCCTAGCGCGTAGTTCTGTTATCAGTGTGTCGTCGTTCTGTTACTTCTAGTATTCGGTGTAAGAATATCCACTGCACCATATTGTCTCGTGGGTGTCGCAACAGGCTGCAGAGGGAAACAAACCAGATGGTGGGCAACAGCGTCTTCCTGATAACAACTAAAATGTATCTATAGTGGTCCTAGCGCGTAGTTCTGTTATCAGTGTGTCGTCGTTCTGTTACTTCTAGTATTCGGTGTAAGAATATCCACTGCACCATATTGTCTCGTGGGTGTCGCAACAGGCTGCAGAGGGAAACAAACCAGATGGTGGGCAACAGCGTCTTCCTGATAACAACTAAAATGTATCTATAGTGGTCCTAGCGCGTAGTTCTGCTATCTGTGTGTCGTCGTTCTGTTACTTCTAGTATTCGGTGTAAGAATATCCACTGCACCATATTGTCTCGTGGGTGTCGCAACAGGCTGCAGAGGGAAACAAACCAGGTGATGGGCAACAGCGTCTTCCTGATAACAACTAAAATGTATCTATTATAGTGGTCCTAGCGCGTAGTTCTGTTATCAGTGTGTCACCGTTCTATTAATGTTAGTATTCGGTGTAAGAATATCCACTGCACCATATTGTCTCGTGGGTGTCGCAACAGGCTGCAGAGGGAAACAAACTAGGTGATGGGCAACAGCGTCTTCCTGATAACAACTAAAATGTATCTATAGTGGTCCTAGCGCGTAGTTCTGTTATCAGTGTGTCACCGTTCTATTAACGTTAGTATTCGGTGTAAGAATATCCACTGCACCATATTGTCTCGTGAGTGTCGCAACAGGCTGCAGAGGGAAACAAACCAGGTGATGGGCAACAGCGTCTTCCTGATAACAACTAAAATGTATCTATAGTGGTCCTAGCGCGTAGTTCTGTTATCAGTGTGTCACCGTTCTATTACTTCTAGTATTCGGTGTAAGAATATCCACTGCACCATATTGTCTCGTGGGTGTCGCAACAGGCTGCAGAGGGAAACAAACCAGGTGATGGGCAACAGCGTCTTCCTGATAACAACTAAAATGTATCTATAGTGGTCCTAGCGCGTAGTTCTGTTATCAGTGTGTCACCGTTCTATTAATGTTAGTATTCGGTGTAAGAATATCCACTGCACCATATTGTCTCGTGGGTGTCGCAACAGGCTGCAGAGGGGAAACAAACCAGGTGATGGGCAACAACGTCTTCCTGATAACAACTAAAATGTATCTATAGTGGTCCTAGCGCGTAGTTCTGTTATCAGTGTGTCACCGTTCTATTAACGTTAGTATTCGGTGTAAGAATATCCACTGCACCATATTGTCTCGTGGGTGTCGCAACAGGCTGCAGAGGGAAACAAACCAGGTGATGGGCAACAGCGTCTTCCTGATAACAACTAAAATGTATCTATAGTGGTCCTAGCGCGTAGTTCTGTTATCAGTGTGTCACCGTTCTATTACTTCTAGTATTCGGTGTAAGAATATCCACTGCACCATATTGTCTCGTGGGTGTCGCAACAGGCTGCAGAGGGAAACAAACCAGGTGATGGGCAACAGCGTCTTCCTGATAACAACTAAAATGTATCTATAGTGGTCCTAGCGCGTAGTTCTGTTATCAGTGTGTCACCGTTCTATTACTTCTAGTATTCGGTGTAAGAATATCCACTGCACCATATTGTCTCGTGGGTGTCGCAACAGGCTGCAGAGGGAAACAAACCAGGTGATGGGCAACAGCGTCTTCCTGATAACAACTAAAATGTATCTATAGTGGTCCTAGCGCGTAGTTCTGTTATCAGTGTGTCACCGTTCTATTAATGTTAGTATTCGGTGTAAGAATATCCACTGCACCATATTGTCTCGTGGGTGTCGCAACAGGCTGCAGAGGGAAACAAACCAGGTGATGGGCAACAACGTCTTCCTGATAACAACTAAAATGTATCTATAGTGGTCCTAGCGCGTAGTTCTGTTATCAGTGTGTCACCGTTCTATTAACGTTAGTATTCGGTGTAAGAATATCCACTGCACCATATTGTCTCGTGGGTGTCGCAACAGGCTGCAGAGGGAAACAAACCAGACGGTGGGTAACAGCGTCTTCCTGATAACAACTGAAAACAAAAGTACCTGCGGTTGCCAACCCGCTTGTTGATGACGCGGCAAACAAAGGCAAAGATTCCTACAATATGTTCAGCACTGAGCAATTGATACAATGTAACGGCAACGGTAACGCAGCGGACTGTTTACTCAATAACCCTCTTATAAAAGACACGAGTCTATACCCAGCTGTGGGAAGTGTATAGTTTTATTTTTTATTTATTACATGTATAATTTTAAATTTTTTATTATATTTATATGAATGCTAAGCATTGAATCAAATTAACTTTACGAATTTTTCGCGATTAGTTTGATATAGTTTTAATTTACGAAGTTTTAGTTGCCTTATAGCTCACATAGATAAGGTATTATCCACAAGCTCACGCACCCAAAACACCAGGAATTAAAAAAAGTCAAATTAAACGCGATAATTATCTCCGTGAAATTAGTCTTATACGAATTATATCCTCTTTAGCTTTCATAAACTTGTGTCTTAGTTTCTTTTAACTTTACGTTATAATGCGTATATATGCGTTACTTTACGTAATATGCGTAGGAAATGTTAAGTGTATATTGTGTAACATGTATAGCTAATGTTCCGAATTCTTTGTCTCTAAATAAAAAACAACGTTGCAGACACTGCGCCCTCGCAAAACGTGACCGCTGCTGTTGTTATTTAAATTATATTATTTACATTTTTTTTAAATCGAAATAGGAAAAGTTTTTCACTATCGACTCGTAATTTACATTTTTTTTAAATAATTAATTTTATTTTTATGTACTTAAATACAAAAAAAATAGCAATATTTATCATTTATGCACATTTATTACGCATTTATGCACATTTAGATCGTAACTTACGGCAAGTTAGGATTTATTGTTACTGCTGGTACTATTTTTAAATTATTCACATTTTTGTTCTTGATAATTCTTGTGACTTTCTGTTGTTTGTGAAATTCATATATTATGTAAAATTACTGCCTCTATGAAGTAACTTAATACTTTAATTTTACTAGGTATGTTGCGACAAACCTTATCCTTATTTCATTTAGCCAGTATTATGCAGACATTTATGTTTTATTTGATTTGGCCAGTATTATGCAGACATTTATGTTTTATTATTATAAATAATATTTATAACGACAAAACATTAAACTACGCCATACTCAGCGTGGGTGTCGCCAGAGGCGACAGAGAGAAACTGTAACAGAAGATAAGCAGCGTCTTTATGATGACTGTTCATAATGATAAAAAACTGCACGTGGCAAGATTAGCAACCCTGGCAAATATCCCGGTATGAGATGATCTCCGATATGATTATAAGGGGCAAGCCTATGCTCATTGGTGAACTTCGATAGTTTGCTATGATTACTTTATTAAATTTTTAATATATTACTTGAAAAATATTCTTACAAAGTTAATATTTAAAGCATGAAGTTAAAATATATTATTTTAACTTAAAATTTTTAAATGCTAAGTAAGAGAAAAATTCACATTAAAATATCCCAAATTTATAAAATACCCCTAAATAATACCACAGCCCCAAAGTTAACAGTAGTACGAGTATCATTACAACGGTCGAAACCGCTGAACCGGGTAAACATAACCGTGGCCCTTTCAACACTTAATTTAACCCTTATAAACACTATAAATCCTACCGTTTAAACATGTAAACAGCCACAATAAAGCTGTGCATAGATGCGTGATAGAAGCACGCCTGGCTTCCTGCCGCCGCACCATCTCACCAGAATCATCGAACTTTATTGAACGAACGTACCACCCCTGAGAAGACACTCAATATAAGCAAGCTAGCGAACTCGGCTCTCGGAAAATTACGAATGACATAACAGAAAGTTCATGTGAACTGTGTGGAAGCATGACACGTGCTTCCGCGACGCAGCGTCACGTAGAACTAAAGTCTAAAACACGGGACAGGGTAAATTAAAAGCCTTCCAGCGCAGGGCGGGGGAGGTATGAAATGTTTTGGATCTTCACAAATCCATTTCAGTCCAAGTGCGTAGACCACGTGCCGTGTTCAGTCCATCTTGCGTCTCAATGGCTGATAGAGCTATTTGTATTTTTATTGTCGTTGTTTAATGGTACGTCGTTAGTTGCCTTACTTTGATGTTAACTACCTGTAACTGCTAATAGTATCTATGAATAAAGGTTTTTAAACGAACAAGATTACCATTTTCATTTTCAAGTGTCTAGTTTGTTAACATGAATTGATAATTTACTTTAGTCAGTTATGTTTTGTGCACTGTTTGTTTCAAATCATTTCCAAATACCATTACCGAATTAATTATAAATTGTAGTTCGTCCTTTTCGCAGTGTTTGTGTTTATGAAATGTTCCGCTATATAAGTCAGTAAGTTGACCAATATGGTGCCGTAGTAGTTTAGATGGTTAGCACTTGCTGTAATTTTTTTTTGATAAAATAAGGGTGACAAACGAGCACACAGTCCAACTGATGGTAAATGGATGCTGTGGCCCATAGACATTTACATTTATCCTCGGTCGAGAATCAAATGGCAAGTGCGTTGTCACCCCTGAGGTCTAGGATGGAATGCCTCGTTTTAAGTTAAAGTTGTCTCCGGTTCACTACACTTACCATACGAAATACAGCAGCATTATGTAGCTATTTTAGGCTGGTATTCTGTGAGAGCGTGGTCCTACACCGGTCGAGCAGACCCATTTGTGCTACAACAATTGGTAATATAGCCACAGCGTGGCTCTACCACGTAACATTTCACTGTACGCGCGTAACCAAGGTTCGAACCCCTCCTGCACCAATAAAATTTTTAATTGCAATTTTAAGTGCTAATTTACCACGTGCTTGGTGGTGAAGGAAAACATCGTGAGTAATCCCGCATGTCTGAAAAATATAAATGATCCGAAGTACAGGTACTCCAGGCATGGGTGTAGGTACTCAGGATTAACACTGACATTTCTATTCTTTGCCCTAAAACCCTCTCAGAAATAATAGGCCAACAGAATGACGTACATAGGCTGCAACTTTAACTTTTTTAAACGAATATTGTTTTGCTTCAGATGTCGAAAGCTGCTGCGAAATCAGCTGTAGATTAAGTAACATCAGCTTTCACAATCGCCTTTAATTCGTTATTGTCGACCAACGTTTTCGGACGACCACGGGGTTCAATTTTCAGGTTGAAATGTTCAGAACGGAAGCAACAAATACCTAACAGGTAGTGCGTTCGTTTGTAGTATTTTCTCCGTAAACGTCGTTGATGATGCGTCCCGCTGGTGCCGCTTTGCTGCAACGACGCTACTCATATTCCATAATTACTCGAATATTTAACGTATCCATGATGACGAAACAGATTTAAATGCGATGAAACATAATACTTTTCAATAAACAAATCACTAGTTTTGAAAATTTTGAAAAATTCCATGTTTTTAAAATAAAATTTATTTGAAATTAGAATTCTTAGCGAAACAAAATTTATTTTGATATGAAATATCCAGTACTATAAAACGGCAATTTCATAGGTAAAGACCTATTATTACCTAAATATTTTAAAAAGACAGATATTTTTATTACTAACAAAATATTTATGTCGTTTTGCTTGAGCTCGTTACGCATGTAAGGAAATACATATGATGTTCATTTAGGTAATACTACCGGTTTTTACTTTTAACGCATTAAATTTACTATTTTCTAAGCATTATTTTCACTTATATTCTAGCGTATATTAGCGTAATATTTGGTCACAATATCAATCATAGAAGGAAATAAGTTTTATAAAATAAGTTTTTTAAGCAGTTAAATTAATAATAAAATAGTACACAAATCCTCGCTAAAGCATACCGATTCCTTAAAAAGATCATTCACAAGGCTATGGAAATCAAAACATCCCAATTTCAATAGAGAAGATGGTTGGGAGCTACCATCTGCTTGGGACCTTATAATTAATAAAATTAAATCCCAACCCAAGCGCACAACTGCAAAACTTTAAGACTATAAGTTCATAGTGCGTACATCGGAACAAGAATTAAACATTTTAATGTGAAGGTGACATGACATTAGGACGTCGAACATCTCATTCCCCCCGTAACCATGGGTGCTGTAAAGTGCTCTAAATGTCAGGAATATGATATAAATTAATATACGTAATAAAACTCGTAAAAACTAGCTTTATTTAAACGTGATTATGTAATTACTCCTCTAGCTATCTTAGATCTTGGAATAACACATTCGCTGTGATTTTACGAAATGGTGTCGTCGTGCGACCTATACGCGAGCGAAGCCGCGAGCAAAAGCGTGTTATTTTAAAAAATTCACCAAACCATAAACAGTTTATAATACTATCATTGTGTTATTTTTACTTGAAAATGAATTATATAATAGAATTTAAGAATGTAAATATTTCACTAAAGTTAAAATAAATTTTAACATACGTAATTACACACGATTAAGTAAAATGACAAACTAAAGTTTTCGTAGCACTATTGTCCAAAATTAATTTTTTGATACTATCTCGATTAGAATTCCAATTTATAATTTTTATGTCATTTAGTTATGTAAATGGCTTTCCATTAAACCCGATATCACTAATATTAGTCATCGAACTTTTGAACATGGATTTTTGTTGGAGACATAATTGTTTTTGTAACTTTACTTTTAGTGGCAAATGAGCTCGCTAGTTCACCTATGAACAACAGTTTTCGATTTTGAGCAAAGAAGGTTATAAGTAGGATGTATGCATAGATATATGTACGTGAAAGAAGAGAGCGGTGTATTAGTATCGTTCCAAATGGAACTTTGTAATATCTGCCTACCCTTCTGTGTGTCAGGCGTGAGTTATGTATGAATAAGTAAGGTTCAAGTTACATTGTCACTTTGAAATAATACTAGTTTTTACGGAATTTATCGCGTATATTTAACTTTTTAATTACCCGACGTTTCGAGAGCTTTACAGCACCCATGGTCACGGGAAGGACTGAGATGTTCAACGTCCAGCTGTCATAGTTAACCGCGGTTACCATAGATTAAAATTTAACTTTTGTTCCGATCTACACAGTATGAACTTATGGTATCATGGAGTCTTGCAGTTGTATGCTTGGGTTGGGATTTAATTTTATTTATTATAGGATCCCAAGCAGATGGTAGCACCCAGCCATCTTCTCTATTGAAATTAGGATGTTTTTTGATTTCAATAGCCTCGCGAATCATCCTTGGAAGGAATCGGTGTTCTTTAGCGAGGATTTGTGGTCTATCAAATCTGATGTAGTGACGGGGGCCATCCTGTACATGTTCACAGACTGCAGACTTCCCGGAGCGTCGATTCTTCACATCAGCTATATGTTCTTTGACGCGGGTTTTAATGGATCTTTTAGTTTGTCCTATGTAGGAGAGACCACATTCACAATCAAGCTTGTACACTCCTGCATCTTGCAGAGGGACGTTACACTTGACTGATGGTAAAAACTGACCAATCTTCTTCGGCGGCTTGAAGTATGTTTTGATGGAAGCGCGCTTCAAGATGTAGCCAATCTTGTCAGTGACTCCTCTAACATATGGCAGTACAGCAGGTACACGCTCGACTGTGGCCGGCTTCACTCGTTCTCTGTGACGTAGGCGCGGGACCCGAAGCTTGTTGTCATGCAAAACTTGCTTGACATGTTGGAGCTCGGCAGCCAGGTGTTTACTGTCACAGATCCCTCGTGCTCTCTGAAACAAAGATTTACCCACGGTAGCTAACTGTGAAGGATGGTGGTGAGAATCACCGGTTAAATATCTATCTGTATGGGTCTTTTTTCTATACACAGTATGGCTCAAGGTGTTATCAGGATTCCGAATTACTAACACATCTAGAAAAGCTAAGGAATTGTTTGCCTCTAACTCCATTGTGAACTGAATTTTTAGAATTTATAGAGTTAAGGTGGTCTAAAAAATGCAGTTACTTTATCTAAAGGTAGAATTGTGAAAGTGTCGTCTACGTACCGCTTGTAGAAACTTGGATTTATGGGAGAAGTAAGCAGGGCTTTCTCCTCAAAGTCTTCCATGAATATGTCGGCGACAATGGGAGATACAGGTGAGCCCATCGCCACACCATCTACTTGCTTGTAGAACTCCTCCTTCCACAATAGGTAGCCAGATGTAAGGCAGTGTCTGAGTAATACTGCATATTCTACGGGCATGTTGTTTTCTTCCAGCCTTCTAGTTACAATTGAGATGCAGTCTTCAACAGGTAAGCATGTAAACAATGACTGCACATCAAAACTGACCATAGTTTCATTGTCTGCGAGACGTAGGTCTTTAATCTCGCTGACAAAATGGTAAGAATCCTTTATGTGTGCTCTTGTATGTCCCCTGAGAGATTAAACCTTTATTGGATTGGATGATGCAACAATAAAGGTTTTATCCAAAGGACTAAATTACGCTATAACTCCACGCAGATTACCGTACGAAGAAATTATCTGTAGTGTCGAGGACTGTTTATTTAAAAACAATATGCGGAAAGAAGATTTGGAGGCGATACGTCAAGACATTTCGTCTATGTTACGTCGATGTTCAGTGCCTAAACCGAATCTTCCCAGAGACGAATTTATAGCGTTAAAGAACCTACGCAATAAACCAGAACTTACGATTCTCCGCGCAGATAAGGGAAACGCCACGGTAGTCATGGATACGTCAGATTATAATTCTAAAATACAAGAACTTTTGTCGGATGTAAGTACTTATAAAAAGGTTAAAAACGACCCAACAAATAGCACACTAAAAACAACTAGTGACCTCATAAAGAAACACTCCGAAAAATTAAATCTGGACGTAAAATGGATAATACCTACGTGCGCCAAATCACCAAAGTTGTATGGGTTACCAAAAAATACACAAGCTCAATGCTCCATTACGCCCCATAGTGAGCCAAATCGATTCACCAACTTACAGATTGGCTCAACACTTAGCGAAAATACTCTCACCGCTCAGGGGACATACAAGAGCACACATAAAGGATTCCTACCATTTTGTCAGCGAGATTAAAGACCTACGTCTGGCAGACAATGAAAATATGGTCAGTTTTGATGTGCAGTCATTGTTTACATGCTTACCTGTTGAAGACTGCATCTCAATTGTAACTAGAAGGCTGGAAGAAAAACAACATGCCCGTAGAATATGCAGTATTACCCAGACACTGCCTTACATCTGGCTACCTATTGTGGAAGGAGGAGTTCTACAAGCAAGTAGATGGTGTGGCGATGGGCTCACCTGTATCTCCCATTGTCGCCGACATATTCATGGAAGACTTTGAGGAGAAAGCCCTGCTCACTTCTCCCATAAATCCAAGATTCTACAAGCGGTACGTAGCCGACACTTTCACAATTCTACCTTTAGATAAAGTAACTGCATTTTTAGACCACCTTAACTCTATAAATTCTAAAATTCAGTTCACAATGGAGTTAGAGGCAAACAATTCCTTAGCTTTTCTAGATGTGTTAGTAATTCGGAATCCTGATAACACCTTGAGCCATACTGTGTATAGAAAAAAGACCCATACAGATAGATATTTAAACGGTGATTCTCACCACCATCCTTCACAGTTAGCTACCGTGGGTAAATCTTTGTTTCAGAGAGCACGAGGGATCTGTGACAGTAAACACCTGGCTGCCGAGCTCCAACATGTCAAGCAAGTTTTGCATGACAACAAGCTTCGGGTCCCGCGCCTACGTCACAGAGAACGAGTGAAGCCGGCCACAGTCGAGCGTGTACCTGCTGTACTGCCATATGTTAGAGGAGTCACTGACAAGATTGGCTACATCTTGAAGCGCGCTTCCATCAAAACATACTTCAAGCCGCCGAAGAAGATTGGTCGTTTTACCATCAGTCAAGTGTAACGTCCCTCTGCAAGATGCAGGAGTGTACAAGCTTGATTGTGAATGTGGTCTCTCCTACATAGGACAAACTAAAAGATCCATTAAAACCCGCGTCAAAGAACATATAGCTGATGTGAAGAATCGACGCTCCGGGAAGTCTGCAGTCTGTGAACATGTACAGGATGGCCCCCGTCACTACATCAGATTTGATAGACCACAAATCCTCGCTAAAGAACACCGATTCCTTCCAAGGATGATTCGCGAGGCTATTGAAATCAAAAAACATCCTAATTTCAATAGAGAAGATGGCTGGGTGCTACCATCTGCTTGGGATCCTATAATAAATAAAATTAAATCCCAACCCAAGCATACAACTGCAAGACTCCATGATACCATAAGTTCATACTGTGTAGATCGGAACAAAAAGTTAAATTTTAATATATGGTAACCGCGGTTAACTATGACAGCTGGACGTTGAACATCTCTCTTCCCGTGACCATGGGTGCTGTAAAGCTCTCGAAACGTCGGATAATTAAAAAGTTAAATATACGCGATAAATTCCGTAAAAACTAGTATTATTTCAATGTGTAGTGTTCGCGTAAATATAAGAAATCATTATACATTGTCACTTCTTAAACTGAGAAGAAATGTTCATTACTTGGTGGTTGAACTCCTTTACTGCCAAGGAGTCCACGGGTGGGTATCGCCACTCTATTTCAGCTACCAAACAGCGGTCCATGCAACACTGTTTCAGTTATAAGGGTAGAAAGAGTCACTATAATAAAAATATAAATTACAGGTTTGTACAGTATTACATCTTAGTCCTAAGAGTTGACAACGCATCTGGAACCTTCCTTGTTCGAAACTTCAAATAAAGAAGGATTGAATCAACTGTATACACCAGTGCTGGTTAGTGGCAGATTTACTGCTAACCAACCATTAGTTACGTAACAGTCACATTTCCTTATAACACGTTGTCTTCCAGTATGGTGGTGGTGTATAACCGTAAATTCGCGAGAACTCAATCTTCAAATTTCAGACATAAAAATAAGTATTTTAATAAGTTCATTACTATAACCAATACTAGTTCTTAATTGGCATTGACTATTGGCATTATTATATAAGTGTTGGGTAGTTCCCTCTAGAAGAAGTGATGAACTGGAAATTATTTCTATGAATTCTCAATGTCTTTCAAATGTTTTTGTTTCTTTCAAACATAAAATTGTAAGGCACTTGGCACGAGATACGTTGTACTCAAACTTTGAGACTTGTTTGTTGTTTGTCACTTTCAGTCAAAGTTCGATTGACGCCCTAGAATTCGACTTTGTACATTTTGTGGTTAGAGCATACCGAATTTTCTTTTCTGTGTAGTTTTTTAATAGTAGGTTTTTATCATTAAAATTTGTTAAATATTTACGTTGAACCATATTATTGTGTAAACCATATTATTATACACCGTGTAGTGGCGGTTAAGAATATCCACTACCCCATATCTTCCCGTGGGTGTCGTAAGAGGCGACAGAGGGAGACAGGCAGGAGATGGGCAGCAGCATCTTCCTGATAACAGCAACTGTACGACAAAAAAAAAAACTGCGGTTGCCAACCCGCTCGCCAAGCGTGGCAACTATGGCAATATACCCCCCATGAACAATTACACAAATAGACGGCCCCCAGTCCCCGGCGGCCCCGCTATTCCTGGCTACGGTGGCGACCATGGTAACGGCGGGGCAGGGGTGCTAAGAATCTCCGGTGGAGGTTCGGTTGCCACCTACGACGACTCGACCTGGCAACATTTAACGCACGCACACTGAGGACTGACGAGAAGATCCTGGAGCTGGAAGAAGAGATAGACAAGTTGCGCTGGAGTGTTATAGGATTATCCGAGGTCCGAAGAGAGGGGGAGGACACGGTGATTCTCGAATCCGGCAACTTGTTCTATCACCGGGGAGGGCGACCATCTGTCCCAAGGAGGTGTCGGATTTATCGTCCACAAGTCTCTCGTCAACAACGTTGTACAGATTGAGAGTGTGTCGACGAGGGTCGCGTACCTGATACTCAGAATCACCAAACGGTATTCGCTGAAGGTCATACAGGTTTACGCACCAACGTCGGCACATTCCGATGAGGAGGTGGAGGAAATGTATGAGGATATTTCCAAAGCCATACATTCCTCCAAAACCCACTACACGGTGTTGATGGGAGACTTCAACGCAAAACTAGGCACAAGAGAAAGCGGTGAGCTGAAGTTAGGGAAATTTGGAGTAGGGCAACGGAACCGAAGGGCCAGCAGCTGGCCGACTTTATGGAGAAAGAGGGACTCTTTATGATGAACTCTTTCTTCCAGAAGCGGCCCCACAGGAAGTGGACCTGGTCGAGCCCCGACGGTTCGACAAAAAATGAGATTGACTTCATTATGACGACCAGACGCCAACTGTTCAGTGATGTCTCAGTGATCGCAAGGGTGAAAACTGGCAGCGATCACCGAATGGTTAGAGGCACACTGAACCTAAACGTTAAGTTGGAGAGGTCTCGTCTAATGAAGTCAACGCTCCGTCCCCCTCGTGCTCTGATCCAAAATCCCGAAAACTTTCAGCTCGAGTTACACAACCGCTTTCAGTGCCTACAAGATTGCAATGCAGTGGACGATATGAATGACAAGCTCGTGGAAACTGTCCATGCGGTCGGAGCTAAGTTCTGCAAGACCCGCCGCAGAAGAACACAAAAACTCTCCGATCACACTCTTAATCTCATGGCTGTTAGACGGGAGATGAGGCTGCAATCGTCAACAGATTTGACAGCATACAGGCAACTGAACAGACAGATCTCTAAATGCATGCGGCGAGACTTACGCAACTTTAATACTGCTCGTATTAAAGAAGCGATCGAGCGGAACCAGGGCTCCAAAGTCTTTGCCAGAGATCTGTCTGCCAGAAAGAGCCAACTGTCAAGGCTGAAGACTGAGTGTGGCAGCATCGTTTCCGGGACACCTGAGATTTTGAGTGAGATTGAGAGGTTCTATGGACAGCTGTACACATCATCGTTGGAGCCACACGCAAGTGTGAGTAACGATCCAAGAGCAAGTCTTATCCGACACTATTCCGATGATATCCCGGACGTCAGTCTAAGCGAGATTAGAATGGCTCTCCAGCAACTTAAAAACGGCAGGGCCCCAGGCGAGGATGGAATTACAGCGGAGCTTCTGAAAGCGGGTGGAACACCGGTACTTGAAGTCCTTCAGAAGCTCTTCAATTCCGTCCTCCATGGTGGCACTACTCCAGAGGCGTGGAGCAGAAGTGCGGTGGTCTTGTTCTTTAAGAAAGGCGACAACGCTCTCTTGAAGAACTACAGACCGATTTCCCTTCTGAGCCGCGTCTACGTGCTGTTTTCGAGAGTCATTACGAATCGTCTCGCACGCAGACTCGACGACTTCCAGCCTCCCGAACAAGCCGGTTTCCGAAAAGGCTTCAGTACCATAGACCACATACATACCCTGCGGCAGATTGTACAGAAGACTGAAGAGTACAATTTGCCACTTTGCCTGGCGTATGTGGACTATGAGAAAGCCTTTGATTCCGTCGAAATTTGGGCGGTGCTGCAGTCCCTTCAGCGGTGCCAAGTTGACTGTCGGTATATCGAAGTGCTGAAGTGTTTGTACAGTAGGGCTACGATGGCTATCCGAGTACAGAACCAGAGCTCGAAACCTATCCAACTGCAGAGAGGTGTAAGACAGGGTGACGTTATATCCCCGAAACTCTTCACCGCTGCTTTGGAAGACGTTTTCAAGCTACTGGACTGGAAAGGATACGGTATTAACATCAATGGCGAGTACATCACTCACCTTCGATTTGCCGACGATATAGTCCTTATGGCAGAATCGCTGGAGGACTTAAGCACTATGCTCAATGATCTCAATAGTGCCTCCCAACGGATAGGTCTTAAGATGAACATGGACAAAACAAAGATTATGTTTAATGTCCATGTCACACCTATGCCGGTAGTTGTTGGGAGCACTATGCTCGAAGTTGTTGACGAGTACGTTTACCTGGGACAAATAGTCCGACTAGGTAAGTCCAACTTCGACCGAGAGGTCAATCGACGGATTCAACTCGGCTGGGCAGCGTTCGGGAAATTACGACATATCTTCTCGTCAGGTATACCTCAATCTCTGAAAACTAAAGTGTACAACCAGTGCGTGTTGCCAGTGATGACTTACGGATCAGAGACGTGGTCCTTCACTGCTGGCCGTATGAGGACGCTCAAGGTCGCTCAGCGAGCTATGGAGAGGGGCTATGCTCGGAGTTTCTCTGCGTGATAGACTCAGAAATGAGGATATCCGCAGTAAAACCAGATTGACCGACATAGCCCAACGGATTAGTAAGCTGAAGTGGCAATGGGCCGGCCATATAGCTCGAAGAACCGATAACCGATGGGGAAGAAAGGTTCTCGAGTGGCAGCCTCGTACCGGTAGGCGTAGTGTAGGGCGACCCCCCACTAGATGGAGTGACGACCTGGTAAGATATGCAGGAAGTCGATGGATGCAGGTGGCTCAGGACCGTGCTTTGTGGCATTACTTGGGGGAGGCCTATGTTCAGCAGTGGACTTGTGAAGGGCTGTGATGATGATGATGATGATGATGATATTATTGTGCTATAAAATCAGTTACTAACTCGTTAATATATAAGCGCAATAGGATAGGATTGCTCACATTCTCGTAGTTTATATACTACCCAATCGCACGTCTTAAAGAAGACTTTAGGCATAGGCGTGGAGGTTGCTTATATTCATCCAGGTGGTAGAACTCCTTGTTTGTCAATAAGTGCGTCTGGGCAAGCCTGGGTGCATACGAGCACACTGTTCTCTAGTGCGAGGGGTGTAGAGAGTATATATAGTATCAGGCCACAACGCATCAGGAGCCTTCTTTGTTGGAAGTTGGTTGCAGGTGTCCATGGACTGCAGGCTACTGCTTAGCATCAGGCGGGCTAAAAGTTCGTTTGTGAATCCAATTTGTTACACTTTTGTTTATAAATCACACCATTTTTATCTTAAGACCTATCCTTTCGGGAGACACCATTGAGGTCATTGAGCATAGTGCTTAGGTCCTCCAGCAATTCTGCCATAAGGACTATATCGTCGGCAAATCGAAGGTGAGTGATGTACTTGCCATTGATGTTAATACCGTATCCTTTCCAGTTTAGTAGCTTGAAAACGTCTTCCAATGCAGCGGTGAAGAGTTTCGGGGATATAACGTCACCCTGTCCTACACCTCTCTGCAGTTGGATAGGTTTCGAACTCTGGTTCAGTACTCGGATAGCCATAGTAGTACTGTACAAACTCTTCAGCACTTTCAGGTATACCTCAAACTCTGAAAACTAGATTGTACAACCAGTGCATGTTGCCAGTGATGACTTACGGATCTGTGACGTGGTCCTTCACTGCCTAAGGTCGCTCAGCGAGGTATGGAGAGGGCTATGCTCGGAGTTTCTCTGTGTGACAGACTCAGAAATCAGGATATCCGCAGTAAAACCAGAGTGACCGACATAGCCCAACGGATTAGTAAGCTGAAGTGGCAATGGGCCGGCCATTTCGCTCAAAGAACCGATAACCAATGGGGAAGAAAGGTTCTCGAGTGGCAGCCTCATACCGGTAGGCGTAGCGTAGGGCGACCACCCACTAGATGGAGTGACGTCCTGGTAAGACATGCAGGAAGTCGATGGATGCAGGTGGCTCAGGACCGTGCTTTGTGGCATTACTTGCAGGAGGCCTATGTTCAGCAGTGGACTTGAAGGGCTGTAATGATGAATGATGATGTACGCTGAAGAAGCATGTCAGAATGTGCTTGTATTTATTTAAATACAAAAAACATAGAATAATAGCTGGTATTTCCATTAGGAGGATATAATAATTTTTGGAGCACAAAATGACAAAATAATCGCCAAACCTTTTCAAATATGGCGCAAATATATAATAAAATATCAATAATCATATACTGTCCTATGTTTTGAAACGAATCACCAGTATGGCGTCGATTCATGACGTCATTTGCATTTGACAGTACACTGGGTTCTATTTCGGAACATACTCTTTGTGACTGGATTAAAGAATATCAACAAACTTATTTCAAAAAATGCGTGTCTGGTGCTCAACAATTACTGAAAAAAAAACTCTTATGATCTGCCAAAAGACTTAAAAAATAAAAAAAGTAGCGAAATAGAAAAAGATGTTGGATTATGAAGGCAAGGATTAACCTATACAGTCTCCTTAAAGTCGGTTTAAATAGATTTTTTTCAACACGCATGGTGTTTTGTTTTTTTGTTGTTCAATTATAACAAATATGGATTTGAGATTTATGGATTTAAACCAACATTATGAAAATGTTGGTTTCCTTTATTATTTGAACAAGTTAAAAAAATATTCCAAATTATCTTATATTAAAATAACTGTCAAGATTTATACACAGCCCTGCGAGTGGGTGAAAGCAGTGACTTTCAACCTTACGAATTATGTGAAGAATTACAATTAATGATCCCTAATTTACCTAACTTCGTAGCAAATGTGAAACAGCTTCTCCGTTATATTACAGAAAATAATTTAAAAAATTATACCCAAACATTTACATCATCATTTAACAATACCGATCAGTACAGCCTCCGCTGAACGAAGCTTCTTAAAATTAAAACTCATTAAAAATTATCTCAGGAATGCAATGTCACAAAAAGACTTTCAGCGTTGAAAGTTTTATCTATCGAGGTAGATATAGCAACCAAGCTGGATTATAAGGATATAATTAAACATGATTAAAACTATCAACTACGTTTGGTTAGGACTATGTAAAGAGTGCGTTAGAGCCTTCAGATCAGACTTGCCTACCTTTTAGTTCTACAAGATTTTGATATTTATGCAGACTATTTCATTCAGAATATTGGAGCATTGTTGGGGATGTGGCACATTCAGTATCAATGTTCATAAAAACCATCAACAGACACAAGGAACAAACACAAGAAATGTGTTACATATACATAATACATACATATACATACATAAACACTAACGCCTATCACCCAGAGGGTTTTTTTTTAGGCAGAGACTAAAGACTTCCACTTAACACGATCCTGACATACCTCTCTCGCCTCTTCCACATCCTCTTTCACCCACGCATACATACTCGTTGGTTAAGAGTAATCTTAATTTGGCCCATTTTTTCGCCAATTTGGTTGACAAACTTTCGCCTAGGACGTTCCTTTCCGACTCTTCCATTCCCTTCTGCAAATGCGTTACCTTCATTATATTGATTAAATCACAAAGAATCTTATGACAAAATGTTTTTTTTGAAAAATTTTAGTTTTGAGTTTTAATAGTAAATAAAAAAATATTCATGTTAATCAATTGCCGACCGTGTATTGGCGGTGTAAGAATATTACCTGACCCATATTAGCTCCCACTGTTGTCGTGAGAAGCGACAGAGGGAAATTAACGAAGAGATGAACAGCAGCGTCCTATAAAAAAAACTGTGGTTGCCAACGCACCTGCGTGTATAAATATGCGCACCAACTATGGCAAAATCCTCTCTAAGAGAATAATCTAATCTTTGGAATTTTTATGATGTTTGAACTTATTTCAAAGCACCTATTGCACTTGTAAACTAGTTGTAGAAGTAAAACACCGTATGTGAGTCGTCGGGTATTTAAAAAGTAAAATATACGCGATAAATTCCGTAAAAACTAGTATTATTTCAAACCGTATGTGAGGTCACGAATCGATCAAATTCCGTCCGCGAATACTAAGTGCATAGTTGACCTGAGATCGTAGGATTTGCAATAGCTGAGTTTGAGCTTAAAGATAAAACCATATAAATGAAAAAAAAGGGAAATAACAAATAAATTTAACTCCAACGGAGATAAACTTTATTTATTTTAAAATAATTTGTTCTTCACAAGGATAAATAATATGATAATAATTGACTGTAACAAAACTACAAAAAAATTTCGGTCTCTAGTCGAGGATGAAAAAATATAAATGAAGAAAAACAGTAACTACTTAAAAGAAATTATGCCAAAAATTAGGTTCATAAAACTGCTGATCACAGTATTAGGTAAGTCGACATTTAGTTTATTACAAACACAAACAGACATGGTCAATGGTATATAAACTGTGTAGCGTCGAATCAAGGTCCGACAAACAAACCAAGGTCGACGTGAATAACCCCGAGCATTATTTATTGTGTTGTTTAAGCCGGAACAAAATAACTTAATGCTAGAAACAAGAAAATTTAAGATTAGCACATTATTTACTTTAAATAGTTTAGTTGTATAAAAAATAATTTTAAATAAGAAAAAAAAATGTAAATAATTTAAGAATATTTTGTTTGCTGCATATATTATAAATACAAAATCATGTTACCAGATATGCATCAATTTTATTTATTTACTTTGGCAACAAAAAGACATATTTTTAAGTATGGAGTTTACACTTTACATTTACTGACAAAAAAACCAAATACTGTCAATATATCTACATTAACATATTGTATGTACATTGTGAAACAACATAGTCGGGCAACAATTTTACTGCAAAATTTATTTTTATAGGACTAGAAATAGTGAGTGAATAGTAAAGAATGTGAATCATAAAAAATGATTAAGGAAATCTTGTCTCAGAGATAAAGTAAATATAAATTAAAGGAATAGAACGAGTAAAGAGAGAGAGATTCTCCCGAAGACTGTCACAAATCGTATTTTGGTCGTCACTGCATCGATTGGGTGGGATTACCCTACACTGCATTTTCCTGTTCGAGAAGAACTCACTAGGAACATTTCTTCGTCCTCTCGATTTTTTTTTAACCGACCGATCAATTTCCACTTCAGCTATACTACTACGTTGTACCGAGGCATTTACTATGATTTTACAGCGGATATCTTTGCATTGTGACATAGAAACACATAATCCTCTTTCGAGTTCTCTCATGCAGTCCAAAGTGAATTACCAGATTTCAATATCATTATTAATTACTATCAACACACACTGGTTGATTACTTGAATGACAACCACTGTGTGAATAAAAGCTTACTTAAAAATTACAAAGCCCGTTACCGTTACAACCCGTCAAATTCCAGCGCTAAACATAGCCCTCCCACATAGATGTTCTTATAGGCGGATGTTTGTCATAGTTACGAGTACCACGCTTGGCGGGCAGGTTGGCAACCGAAGTTTTTTTTAGTCGTTATTAGGAATACGCTGCTGCCCAGCTTCTGATTTGTTTCTCTCTATCGCCTCTTACGACACCCTTCGTTATTAGGAAGACGCTCCTGCCCAGCTTCTGATTTGTTTCTCTCTATCGTCTCTTACGACACCCTTCGTTAATAGGAATACGCTGCTGCCCAGCTTCTGATTTGTTTCTCTCTATCGCCTCTTACGACACCCATCGTTATTAAGAATACGCTGCTGCCCAGCTTCTGATTTGTTTCTCTCTATCGTCTCTTACGACACCCTTCGTTATTAGGAATACGCTGCTGCCCATCTTCTGATTTGTTTCTCTCTATCGTCTCTTACGACACCCTTCGTTATTAGGAATACGCTGCTGCCCAGCTTCTGATTTTTTCTCTCTATCGTCTCTTACGACACCCTTCGTTATTAGGAATACGCTGCTGCCCAGCTTCTGATTTGTTTCTCTCTATCGTCTCTTACGACACCCTTCGTTAATAGGAAGACGCTGCTGCCCAGCTTCTGATTTGTTTCTCTCTATCGCCTCTTATGACACCCTTCGTTATTAGGAATACGCTGCTGCCCAGCTTCTGATTTGTTTCTCTCTATCGTCTCTTACGACACCCTTCGTTATTAGGAATACGCTGCTGCCCATCTTCTGATTTGTTTCTCTCTATCGTCTCTTACGACACCCTTCGTTATTAGGAATACGCTGCTGCCCAGCTTCTGATTTTTTTCTCTCTATCGTCTCTTACGACACCCTTCGTTATTAGGAATACGCTGCTGCCCATCTTCTGATTTGTTTCTCTCTATCGCCTCTTACGACACCCTTCGTTATTAGGAATACGCTGCTGCCCAGCTTCTGATTTGTTTCTCTCTATCGCCTCTTACGACACCCTTCGTTATTAGGAATACGCTGCTGCCCAGCTTCTGATTTGTTTTTCTCTATCGCCTCTTACGACACCCTTCGTTATTAGGAATACGCTGCTGCCCAGCTTCTGATTTGTTTCTCTCTATCGTCTCTTACGACACCCTTCGTTATTAGGAATACGCTGCTGCCCATCTTCTGATTTGTTTCTCTCTATCGTCTCTTACGACACCCTTCGTTATTAGGAATACGCTGCTGCCCATCTTCTGATTTGTTTCTCTCTATCGTCTCTTACGACACCCTTCGTTATTAGGAATACGCTGCTGCCCAGCTTCTGATTTTTTCTCTCTATCGTCTCTTACGACACCCTTCGTTATTAGGAATACGCTGCTGCCCAGCTTCTGATTTGTTTCTCTCTATCGTCTCTTACGACACCCTTCGTTAATAGGAAGACGCTGCTGCCCAGCTTCTGATTTGTTTCTCTCTATCGCCTCTTACGACACCCTTCGTTATTAGGAATACGCTGCTGCCCAGCTTCTGATTTGTTTCTCTCTATCGTCTCTTACGACACCCTTCGTTATTAGGAATACGCTGCTGCCCATCTTCTGATTTGTTTCTCTCTATCGTCTCTTACGACACCCTTCGTTATTAGGAATACGCTGCTGCCCAGCTTCTGATTTTTTTCTCTCTATCGTCTCTTACGACACCCTTCGTTATTAGGAATATGCTGCTGCCCATCTTCTGATTTGTTTCTCTCTATCGCCTCTTACGACACCCTTCGTTATTAGGAATACGCTGCTGCCCAGCTTCTGATTTGTTTCTCTCTATCGCCTCTTACGACACCCTTCGTTATTAGGAATACGCTGCTGCCCAGCTTCTGATTTGTTTTTCTCTATCGCCTCTTACGACACCCTTCGTTATTAGGAATACGCTGCTGCCCAGCTTCTGATTTGTTTCTCTCTATCGTCTCTTACGACACCCTTCGTTATTAGGAATACGCTGCTGCCCATCTTCTGATTTGTTTCTCTCTATCGTCTCTTACGACACCCTTCGTTATTAGGAATACGCTGCTGCCCAGCTTCTGATTTGTTTCTCACTATCATCTCTTACGACACCCTTCGTTATTAGGAATACGCTGCTGCCCAGCTTCTGATTTGTTTCTCTCTATCGTCTCTTACGACACCCTTAGTTATTAGGAATACGCTGCTGCCCAGCTTGTGATTTGTTTCTCTCTATCGTCTCTTACGACACCCTTCGTTATTAGGAATACGCTGCTGCCCAGCTTCTGATTTGTTTCTCTCTATCGCCTCTTACGACACCCTTCGTTATTAGGAATACGCTGCTGCCCAGCTTCTGATTTGTTTCTCTCTATCGCCTCTTACGACACCCTTCGTTATTAGGAATACGCTGCTGCTCATCTTCTGATTTGTTTCTCTCTATCGCCTCTTACGACACCCTTCGTTATTAGGAAAGACGCTGCTGCCCAGCTTCTGATTTTTTTCTCTCTATCGTCTCTTACGACACCCTTCGTTATTAGGAATACGCTGCTGCCCATCTTCTGATTTGTTTCTCTCTATCGCCTCTTACGACACCCTTCGTTATTAGGAATACGCTGCTGCCCAGCTTCTGATTTGTTTCTCTCTATCGCCTCTTACGACACCCTTCGTTATTAGGAATACGCTGCTTCCCAGCTTCTGATTTGTTTCTCTCTATCGTCTCTTACGACACCCTTCGTTATTAGGAATACGCTGCTGCCCAGCTTGTGATTTGTTTCTCTCTATCGTCTCTTACGACACCCTTCGTTATTAGGAATACGCTGCTGCCCAGCTTGTGATTTGTTTCTCTCTATCGTCTCTTACGACACCCTTCGTTATTAGGAATACGCTGCTGCCCAGCTACTGATTTGTTTCTCTCTATCGTCTCTTACGACACCCTTCGTTATTAGGAATACGCTGCTGCCCAGCTTCTGATTTGTTTCTCTCTATCGTCTCTTACGACACCCTTCGTTATTAGGAATACGCTGCTGCCCAGCTTCTGATTTCTTTCTCTCTATCGTCTCTTACGACACCCTTCGTTATTAGGAATACGCTGCTGCCCAGCTTGTGATTTGTTTCTCTCTATCGTCTCTTACGACACCCTTCGTTATTAGGAATACGCTGCTGCCCAGGTTCTGATTTGTTTCTCTCTATCGTCTCTTACGACACACTTCGTTATTAGGAATACGCTGCTGCCCAGCTTCTGATTTGTTTCTCTCTATCGTCTCTTACGACACCATTCGTTATTAGGAATACGCTGCTGCCCAGCTTCTGATTTTATTCTCCCTATCGTCTCTTACGACACCCTTCGTTATTAGGAATACGCTGCTGCCCAGCTTCTGATTTGTTTCTCTCTATCGTCTCTTACGACACCATTCGTTATTAGGAATACGCTGCTGCCCAGCTTCTGATTTGTTTCTCTCTATCGTCTCTTACGACACCCTTCGTTATTAGGAATGCGCTGCTGCCCAGCTTGTGATTTGTTTCTCTCTATCGCCTCTTACGACACCCTTCGTTATTAGGAATACGCTGCTGCCCAGCTTGTGATTTGTTTCTCTCTATCGTCTCTTACGACACCCTTCGTTATTAGGAATACGCTGCTGCCCAGCTTGTGATTTGTTTCTCTCTATCGTCTCTTATGACACCCTTCGTTATTAGGAATACGCTGCTGCCCAGCTTGTGATTTGTTTCTCTCTATCGTCTCTTACGACACCCTTCGTTATTAGAAATACGCTGCTGCCCAGCTTGTGATTTGTTTCTCTCTATCGCCTCTTACGACACCCTTCGTTATTAGGAATACGCTGCTGCCCAGCTTGTGATTTGTTTCTCTCTATCGCCTCTTACGACACCCTTCGTTATTAGGAATACGCTGCTGCCCAGCTTGTGATTTGTTTCTCTCTATCGCCTCTTACGACACCCTTCGTTATTAGAAATACGCTGCTGCCCAGCTTGTGATTTGTTTCTCTCTATCGCCTCTTACGACACCCTTCGTTATTAGGAATACGCTGCTGCCCAGCTTGTGATTTGTTTCTCTCTATCGCCTCTTACGACACCCTTCGTTATTAGGAATACGCTGCTGCCCAGCTTGTGATTTGTTTCTCTCTATCACCTCTTATGACACCCTTCGTTATTAGGAATACGCTGCTGCCCAGCTTCTGATTTGTTTCTCTCTATCGTCTCTTACGACACCCTTCGTTATTAGGAATACGCTGCTGCCCAGCTTGTGATTTGTTTCTCTCTATCGTCTCTTACGACATCCTTCGTTATTAGGAATACGCTGCTGCCCAGCTTCTGATTTGTTTCTCTCTATCGCCTCTTACGACACCCACGGGATGATATGGAGTAGTGGATATTCTTACACAGTAAATTACAAAGCGAACACATCTAACAGCGCGTATGTTGTAATATTAGGAGAAACGGAGGACCAGAAAAGTCTAACAATAGCTTCCACTTGATTGGATAACAATCATTTCAGAAATAGTTGACTTAAATTAATCTTTACTTAATTAATTTGATGAAAAACCGTAACTATATGAACAGAACGTGAACATGTTTCCCGTTAGAGCCTTAGATAACGTACGGGATATGGCCGTTCTATTTTCGTGGAAATGATTCCGTTAAAAGCGGTTTAGGTCCATAAAGTGTTAAATTTATTTGGAAACATGAGTGCGTTTATTTGCACATTTTACATTTTTTTATTATATATATACGCGCCACGCACACTCCCACACAAAAATAATAGTCGCCTATTACTAAGAAAATCACTCATAACAATTTAACTAATGCATTTACAAATTCATGCACACATATATATACTGTGTCACGACAGCGTAATGAGTTGACGCAACTACATTGATAAGTTGCATACAGCCGCCGCTGCGCTGTAACAACTGTCGATACACAGTAACGATGAAAAGGTGGATATTATGATAAACATAAGACTTTATATATTACTACTATAATTACCTATTAATTAATAAATAAAATTAATGTATAATATATAATTTAAAATACGTGCATTATCAATGGTTCTATTACTAAGTCAATGTTAATTATATT
Source organism: Parnassius apollo (assembly GCA_907164705.1). Classification (NCBI taxonomy): domain Eukaryota; kingdom Metazoa; phylum Arthropoda; class Insecta; order Lepidoptera; family Papilionidae; genus Parnassius; species Parnassius apollo. Next base: position 34,604 of record CAJQZP010001412.1, on the reverse strand, counting down.
TATTGCTATTGGTTTTGTCTTTCTCAAAAAAATAATTAAATTACCAAATAAAAGGTGTTTTTATATACATCAAATGTCCGATAGAAAAGCAAGTACATGTTTTGCTAAACTTTAAAATCAAAACCCAATTTTAAAACATAGACTAATCGATTATAACTCCTTTAACTTTAAAATAAGTTAAGTTCTAATTTATGGTATTTATTCCAGTTTATGATGCATGTAGAGAATAAATAAAGCTAATCGTATATCGTATATCTATACTACGGCCCCATTAATATCCACTTGGATTTTCTCCTGTATCGCGGAGGCGGTTTACAAACATAAATTGCACAAGGACACACATCCAGACCCGGGACAATTAGTTGTAGGACATACAAATACTTGTTCCGTGCGGGAATCAAACCCGCGCCCCCCGGCACAGCCACTCATTGCTAAGCCACTGCGCCACGGAGCCGTCGTCCGTCCGCACATTGGCCCGAACCGAAGTAAACTGAACGACCTTCCAACGTGTGGACGCCGTCACCAACTCTTGGCCAATATATTCGCCACTACATTCGCCACTGTGTTGGCCAACGTGTAGAGGCGACATTACGAAAAATATGCATCAGAGTTATCTTTCAGGTTGAATACAACCATTATTATAAGCTAAAATACTTTATTTTAAGCGTTATTATAATGAAATATATAGTCTTTTAGGGTATAGCAAAACCTAAATTACGATAATATTTCGATTTAATATTATAAAATAATATTATAAAATCACCAAAACTGTCTACTTCAATGTAATTTTTTCCATGTATTTGCTTATAAACATATCTATTTTAATTATTTTATCAAAATACATGTAATGTTAAATATCCAAAAAAATTTTTAGCTCGTTTTATTTTGTCAATTATTTTATATAATTATTTAAAAAAATACGTGTGGCACTCGGTGACTGCCGCGGTAAAAGCTATTGCATAGCATTTTTTATCAACTTATGCAATTATAATTATTTATTTATTTTATTTATGCAGTTAAGTCTTTGATATTAAATCAAGTTACACTTTTTGAGCGTGGTGACCGATAAGAAAACAATTTTTTTCTCTTATTGAATAAATGAGAAGTTAATATTGTTTAAAATATTTTTAATATCTTACAATACATGTAAGTTATTCAGGAATTTTTATCATTGAGTTAGCAGCTAGTGTACACGCATACGTCTAGTCGCACGCACACAAACACCGTGCCGAAGTCTGCCGAACTGAAACGACGTTAGACGATGCACGGCTTTCAACGCCACATCTCCGTGCCCGTCGGAGTGGGGAGCGTGAGGTTTTTTTTCGTTACGGAATTTCTGGATTCGGTCTCCGCGCTCAAGGCCCGCGATAGAAGCTATGCAATAGCTTAATACTATAAAACATCATGCGCAGACGCAGTTCGATTCAGTACGCTCCGGGTAATCCCAACGACAGGACGTATTACTTTTTCTCACCGACACCGCGCGATCGCGTTGATACACCGATAGGGATATACTTACTACACCTACTATGGCACCATCGAGCATTTTTAACGATTCACTTTTATAAGCGATATTTTTGGTAGTAAGTAATTTTGAAATATGTTTATGATTATAATATTTAAATATTAAATGATGTAATGGTGGCAAATTTTCATTTCATACATATTTTTTTTAGAAATGAGTAATTGAACGTAAGCAATTCGGATCAAGTAAAAATACAAAATCGTTGGCTTTCACCTTTGGCTCCGTGGCGGAGTGACTTGGTAATGATTTGTAGCGCTGAGCGCCGCAGGTTCGAATCCCACATGGAACAAAAATTTGTATTACCTACAAATAATTGTTCCAGGTCTGGATGTTTGTCCTTGTGAAATTAATGTATTTAAACTGCCCCAACGATGTATGTACTTAGGAAAAATTCCTAGTGTGTAGATAACGTTATGATTGAACAAAGACATGCCATCAAAAACATAACTTGTAAAATAACCAAGTCTCTGATACGGCCGTGCCGCTGGTCTACATGGGGGGCACTACCGTGCCCCCAGATATAAAACATACGAGCCGTCCTTGAGTTGAGTAGCTCAATGGCGTAGTGCTCGCCGTAAACTGCGAACAATCCGGGCTCGATCCCCGCTAGTGTTGCCAGGTGTCCCGATTTGCGCGGGTCGTCCCGATTTTCAAAGGTCTAGTGACACGTCCCGATTCATCATTGATCGGGACGCCAAATGTCCCGATTTTCACTAACCTTTTTATTCTATACTTTAATCCATAATTTTGACAGCAAAAATGATTATATCTGTTAGCTACTACCACATTAAAATATTTTTACTACGACATTGTCTCACCAGTCGAAAAAAAACCACAAAAGTTTTAAACAGAATTATATTAAAATGAATGATTTGAAAAATTCTGGGACTGCAAAAAAAAAAACAAGTAGTTCAAAAATGTTTTAATTTGCCTAAAATGAAAAAAACCAGTTTTTACGATGTTTGGATGAAAAGTTATTCGTTCATGAGATCAGACTCGAATAATAATTATAAAGCACAAAAGTAAAGTTACAGGCACAATTTCTCGCATTACTCGCATTTTTTACAGCATCTTCTTCATCTTCGCATATTTACAGTTAGCGTTGGCCATCTGAGCTACCACGGCTCTCAATAAAGCACAAAACGCTACAAAGAAACCTATATTTTGTAGTAATTCTAGTTGTCCGGATATGAAAACCAAATCCCCGATTATTTTTACCTTCCGTCCCGAAATTTTACTTGCTAGACCTGGCAACACTAATCCCCGCCGACACTGATGGAATTGTTAGTTTGATGAATTATGTTTACATTATGAAACAGAATAAAAGTTTATCAAATGATATACATTTTATACAATACATATTTTTCAATTAGAACATATACATATTATAATATACTCAATAGGGTGAAAATGTAAACCCGACTTCAATTTACTAAAAGAATACCTAAAACAATTTCCACATATTAGCCTCCGATTTCTATACACTATATAAGGAAGCCATTATATGGAAATTATTTTTTTATTATTTTAGTTCCAACAGTATCAAAGACAGGTATATAATCAAAGATCAAAGTGATTCGTAGTCGTCGTTAGACAACTATTATAGCCTCACGCTCGCCCCGACACGCACACAGAGATAACATTGTAGTGTGCGTCAATATTACGCCGATCCAAAGCGATCGCGTAGATTTCGACTTGGACATATTTGAATCCGTATTCATGAATCGTAGCGTTGTGTATTCCAGACGAGTAGGTACGTGCCGGGCGCCCGCACTAATACTAGACAAAGCGCCTCGTGACCGTAACGTATTTTTAAGAATGGCTGAAGACATTGACCTATTCTGTTGCACCTCGAGTGAACTCACTAGGGTAGGATTGTTTACAATTTGCTTGAGACAATGACCAGATTTTTGTTATGTATGAAAAGAACTAGGTACACTGTCGCATTAGATTATTCCTGCCATGATACTTGTAAGTTTAAATAAATTAATAATTACGATATAGGAATAGGTATGAATATTTATTGACGACAAAGTAATCGTTTGAGTGACGAGTTTTAGTTAAATTGTCGGATTCAGTTTCGAAATTATAGGGTAATTTCAGAGTTTATAACTTTATGAATTGTTTGTTCTCTGCAATTTTGAATCAAACTTCTTGTAAGAAAAGTTTTGGGTTATATACAAAATTAACCGTGTAGATAGTTTTAAACAATTTCTATTCAAGAATGATCCCTGTGTAATAAACGTAAGAATGCGACAAATCTCCTCCGAACTCCACACGGGGGCCGCAGGCAAGAGCTAGTTATATAATCTATGTGTAGTCTTGTAATAATTTATTCTACATCATAAAGGAACTTAGGTACAGTCCACCTGATGAAAAGTGGCTACTGCAGTCCATGGGTACCTGCAGTCTACTTCAAACAAAGAATGGTGAAAGATGGAATGCCTCATAGCATGTAATTGTACAGCCTCTATATACCCTTCAGACCGGAGCAGTGCAAGCATTGTTGTTTCGATGCAGAAATAGGCCTTTGAGAGAGTATGGCACGCTAGCCTTCTGGCTAAGCTTCCAGCGTACGGATTATCCCCCGATTTGATTGACTGGGTAAAGGACTAACTGAGTGAACGGTCTCTCCGGGTCGTCGTCGATGGCTGCTCGTCCGATCCAGTGACGCCTAACACCGGTGTTCTTCAGGGGTCCTTTCTCTCCGAAACTCTTCCCGCTACATATAAATGATTTGCTTACGCTCAATATCTATGGGTACGCTGACGACAGCACTGTTGTGGAGAGATACTAACCAGGTCCCTCGGGCCAGTCGGGATCAAATCCAGTGCGACATGACCGATTAAATGGGGCGATACTAATCTTGTGAAATTCAACGCCTCCAAAACACAAGCGTGTCTCTTCACTGCAAAAAAGGAGCCAGCTCACCTTGGCTCCTTCTTTCCGAAATGTATCAATGGAATACACCGACCACCTCCAGTTGCTGAGGGTTGAGATTTCTTCAAATCTGAACTTCGGACGTTCATTGAGTCCAAGGCCAAAGCGGCTGCAGGGAGGCTAGGAGTCCCTGCAAAGGTGCGGCGATACTTCACGTCGGGACAGATGATGCGGAACTTTATATAAAGCCCAAGTCCGGTCGTGCATGGAGTATTGCTGCCATATATGGGCTGGTGCTGCGAAATGCCACCTAGCGGCCTTGGACTCAATGGAAAGGCGTGCTAAGAGGCTTATTAGTGACCCGAATTTGGTTGAAACCAATCTTACTAGCCTCGAACACCGGCGTAAAGTAGCCAGCCTTTCGCTCTTCTACAGGATGCATTTCGGAGAGTGTGCGCAGGAATTGCATAACTTAACTTCTCCCACTCCCTTCCACTATCGGACAACCAGACGTTCGGCCAGTCTCCACCCTTTCGTTGTTGACTTACCACACATTCGAACCAAACGATTTGCTACGTCGTTCGTCATGCGTACAGCAAAGGAGTGGAATAAGTAAATGGGAGCACCCTACTGGATACCGCAAAAAGAGATTTTAGACGTGGTAGATGCACGCTTCAGCTATATTATAGTCGTAGCACGAATCGGTCGACACGACCGGAGAAGGACTACGATCTCACAGAATACCTGCCAGCATCTGTCTTTCCATCCGATCACAATGTGGGTGTCTTCAAGGCAAGAGTGAATAAGTTTTTGTTAAGTCAGTGCGCTTTACCACCTTAAGCTACATCACCACTTACCATCAGGTGGGATTGTAGCTAAGTGCTGGCTTAGAAAATTAGAAAAAGGTGAGACGATACCAACCTCTCACTCTAGCAGACGGGCCTTTAGACGGAATAGGATTCCTACCACCTAGATATTATACAGATCTTAACTACTACAATTATTATAAAGTATATTTACCTTTTTATATTTTCTATTATAATATATTAGTGGAGGTTATCTTTTGCTGAAAAAGTTCTTTTTTTTTTTCTTTTGTTTAACTATAATATTTTTGTAAAGCCCGCTTTAGTATCAAACAAAACCGGACCTTTTATTATTTAGCAATTCCACAATAAGGTAGTAAAATTACAAATTTACAAAGAAACATAAAAGCTTTTTGAAATGACATTTAATTGCCGCTTCTTATACTAACCCCTTTTTGTTTTTCAACAACGGTAGCCTTTTGTTCGATTCCTTAATTGAATTCAGCAGTGACCTGATTAATTTCTTATTCAATAAAACCTATTTGACATAGGTCATAGGTCTTACACATATATAAATATAAATATAAATAAATAATAAATAAATACCTCATATTTGCCATAAATTCCATGCTTGGTAGGCAAGTGACAACAACCAGCAGATGTGTCGTAATTTCCCGAAAGCTGCCCAGCCGAGTTATTTAACGTATTTTTGTCAATTGACCTCTCGGTCGAAGTTGGACTTACCTAATTAGAGTATTTGTCCCAGGTTAACATACTCGTCAACAACTTTTGTATTTAGAGCACCCAATAACTACGTGTGACTTGGACGTTACACATGATCCTTGTTTTGTCCATACTCATCTTAAGACATATTCGTGGGACACTTATGTCAATGGGCATACTGCTTAGGTCATCGATTCCGCCAAAGGGCTACGGGCTATATCGTCAGCAAATCAAAGGTGAGTGATGTACTCGCCATTGATGTAAATACCATATCTTTTTCCAGTCCAGTAGCTTGAAAACGTTTTCAAAGATATCGGTGAAGAATTTCGGAGACACGACGTCACCCTCCACTCTGTAGTTGGACAGGTTTCGTATTCTAGTTCTGTACATCAATAGCCATCGTAGCCCTACTGTTTAAATATTTCAGCACTTCGACAAACCCACAATTAGCTTAACACCATTTAAGAGACTGAAGGACCAACAAAATTTCAGCAGAATAAAAAAGCGAGAGATAAAATGGCAGAATGTACTCTTTGGTTACATGTATCTACAATTTGCCGAAAAGTATGTATAAGGTGTAAATCAGCTTGTTCGGAAGTTCAATACGAGCTGTATTGAAGTTCCGTAAGTCGCGCCGCATGTGTTTGGAGATTTGTCTTTTAAATTTCCCGTATGATGTCATATCTGCTGAAGACTGCAGCTTCTCTTTGTCTCTAACAGTCATAACTCTCTCACTCCAACTTAACTTTAAGGTTTATTTGGTGCTTGCTACCAGTTTTCACCCTCATAATCCCTCAGATATTACTGAACAGTTGCCGTCTAGTCATTATAATGAAGTCAATCTCGTTTTATACAGAATCGTCCGAACTGGGGCATGACTAGATCCATTTTTTGCGGGGCCGCTTCTGGAAAAAGAATTCATCAGGCTTTTCCATGAAGTTGGCTATTGTTGATGATGTGATCCCCTTATCGTGATGTGTGAGTGGCTGGAGCTGGCAGTGGTATCCTTGGGTTTATTTTTAATTTTATTAATTACAGGGTCTCAAGCAGGTGGTAGTACCCAGCTTCCTCCTCTATTATAAATTGGGATGTTTTATAATTTGAAAAATAGTAAAATTAAAATGAAATGATGAATAAATGAAGATTTAAAAAATGGTAACGCTAAAATTGTGAAAGTATCGTATCGATACTTTAACTATTTTACCATCAAAGTAACTGCAATTTTTAGAACATCTTGATTCCATAAACTCTAAAATTCAATTTACTATGGAGTTAATGACAAATAATTCCTTAGCTTTCCTAGTTATGTTAGTCATCCGAAATCCTAACAACACCATAGGTCACACTCTGTATAGAAAGACCCATACAAACCACTATTGATCTTTTTCAAGGTTAAGTTATAGGCCGTTTGTTATATTTATGGCGTTGTCGCTTTAGTAAGGACTGTTATTTAAGTTGCGTTTGTTTAGTAATTTAGACCTTTTAGGTGTCTCTTGGAAGGATGAATACTGACTAGAACAATCGAAAGCTGTTGGTAGTATGTTAAAATTATTTAAGCTAAAGAACCCCTTTCACTAAGAAAGGGCTCAAAAAGATTAAAAACATTAAATCGTTCCTATTCCACGTGTATCAAGTTCACCTCAGCCAACTCCTTATTAATTAATTCCTTCTCGCTTGAGAATGGTTCAAAAGATTTATATAGAATACTCAATACAAGTGATTTGCTTTACTAAGGTTTTAAAAAAAATGTGGCTCCATACACGCCGTGTGAGGTAAGCACTCCCCCAGGAAGGAGGTTAAGTTGGGAACTGGACCGTTGTCCACAGCAAAATAAATGGACAACTAGTAAAAGAGGGCTTGGCCACTTGATAGAGCGTAAGCACAAACAACAACTGAACCAATACGTCGAATAATAGGCACACTGGCCGTATAAAACCCTCCGTGAGCGCCGCCACCTGCCAAACGTCTGTCAAAAATAAAAAAAATTAAAATTTTTGTCTGCCTGTCTGTTCCGGCTAATCTACAAAATGGCTGGACCGATTTTGACGGAACTTTCACGTGGAGATAGCTGATGTTATACGGAGTATCTCTATCTACTTTTATTTTAGTAATAGAATCAGGGTCACGCGCAAAAAAACCCCATGTAATCCAACCGTTTCGGGGAATATCTAATATGAAAGAAACATTCAGCACAAACATGTATTATGTTGTATAACAAAGAGATATGTAAGTATGCGGATTTGAATCGAAGTTGTCAACTAAATGTATTTTACATTCTATTCATTGTTACAACGTCTACGTTACCTATGTAACTATATTTAAGTCAACCTCCTATATCTATACATAAGAGTTCTATAAAACACAAGAGTTAGTGATTGCCTTAAGAGGTTGCGCGTCCTGGTCATGTTATATGTATAATAAATCATATTATGTTATGTTATACTTTGTTAACACCGCGACCTACCCGACCCACACCAATCCCGTACACCAACCAATCTGCCAAGCGTGGTAAAAATATGAGAGAAATAATCTACGGAGGAGGTATATGTTCAGCTGTGTCTATGAATAATGAGTAAATAAATAAAACTTAATTAAAATTTTTTAAAAATAAATATGTGGCATTCATTCATGCGCTTCGAATACAAACGCGGCTCTTCATTCGATGAGATATCACAAGTTGGAAGCACTCCCTGCATATATTCTCGGGATTTGGCCGGTTCGTGACCTCACATACGACTACAAACTTTGCACTCGTTGTTCCCTTTGAGTACTAAAAAGCTTGTTGAATAAGACTTGCGGCGTTACACGTATTGAATAAGCGATATGACTTTGATTTGCTTTGTGACTTTTATAAATGTGACGTGGCACATATCTATATTATATATGTCGCAGGTTTATTATAAAACCAATCTTGGCAAATCTTTGCTTTTGATCAAGAACCGGAAGAAGAAAAAATTATAACGTAATCTTATCATAAACGGGAAAAACCATGTTTCTTTAATTATAAAACCTGAACTTGTTTAAGTTTTTTTATAAGCTTTAGTTAAGTTAGCTTATCTTTTTGTTTTATTTATATGAAGAAATAGCAACCGATATGAATCAAAATCAGTCTAGGTTTTTGATTAAAAAACTGGAAAATCTCAGGTTTATGCTAACATAAAGTAAGTAGTAATTTTGTCTTCTTCCTAATAAATTCCTGATTTTGTCATAAACCTGCGACATATACATATCAATATAATTGAAGTGTCCATCTATAATATCGAAATAACTATCTTCTATTAATCTCGGGGGTTGTTTTCATGCTATTGAGATGTGAACTGCCTCGTTGGTGTTTTTTTTACAATCAGAATATTACGAGAACAATTTTAAAATGAAAAAAAAATAAGCACGTCGTTTATACGTGGTAGAACCATGCAATTATATTAGAAGTATAATTGCAGCACGAAGGTCGGCTCGACCGGAGAAGGACCACGCTCTCACAGAATATCAGCGTAAAATAGTAGCTTAATGATGATGAACTGTGTGCTCGTTTTCACCCCATCCAATAAGGAAACGTCGATTTCTTATAATTTAATCGTGCAAGATTTCGAATCATCATCATCATTACAGCTGTTCACAAGTCCACTACTGAACATCCTCCTCCACAGACTGCCGCAAAGCATGGTCCTGAGCCACTTTCCTTGTCATGAGTTTTTCATTTATGTTCTAAGTTATATTTAGTACCTATTATTAAGTCAGTGTTAAATATATTTATTGCTATTGTTTTTGTCTTTCTCAAAAAATAATTAAATTACCAAATAAATTATAAGGTGTTTTTTATATACATCAAATGTCTGATAGAAAAGCAAGTACATGTTTTGCTAAACTTTAAAATCAAAACCCAATTTTAAAACATAGACTAATCGATTATACTCCTTTAACTTTAAAATAAGTTAAGTACTAATTAATGGTATTTATTCCAGTTTATGATGCATGTAAAGAATTAATAAAGCTAATCGTATATCGTATATCTATTTACAGCCCCATTAATATTCACTATTCTTTTATAATTATTTTTATAAAAACGTTACCCCCACACTTGGATTTTCTCCTGTACCGCGGAGGCAGCTTAGAAACATAAATTGCTCAAAGACACACATCCAGACCCGGAACAATGATTTGTAGGAGATACAAATACTTGTTCCTTGCGGGATTCAAACCCGCGGCCCCCCGGTACAGCCACTCATTGCTAAGCCACTGCGCCGCGGAGCCGTCGTCTAAAATAAAATAAATTCGTCCGCACATTGGCCCCTTGCTCCGTCAGGGCCCTCCTCAGCCTATCCAGGGCTTCCCCTCGACCCTCTCAGGGTCCCCCTAGGCCCCCCTCAGGGCATAATTCGGCCCCCTCCGGGCTTCTCCAAGCCAATGCAGCCTCCAGTCTTTCCCTGGGGTCCAAAAAGGCAGACCCACCGCGGACAACCTCGTACGCTCGTGAAGCAGAGCCCACAATCGACGACTACAACACGCTATATTCCGCTATTAGGAATATCGACGTTAGGGAAATAACAGTTGTATCACGCAAACTGCGCGCGGCCAAGTCCCCCCAAGAACGTCTCCTCGTTCTTGCGGGCACAATAACCTTTTGTTAGCGTTGTAAGTTAGGTTAACTTAAATAACTTAACTTCAATGACTGAGCGAATTAACCTACCTAGATCTCACGGTCGTATCAAACCTAAGAGTTTATCGCTTGTATCATTTAATATTCGCGGCTTGCGAAATAACCTCCCAGAGCTCAAGCTCTTTCTTCGGAATCGTGAAGTCGATTTCCTCCTCCTACAGGAAACTAATCTCAAAGCTAAGGACACTAGAGGCCTTTCTATTAAAAACTTCTCTCTTCTTCGTAATGACAGACCCGACCGCCGAGGCGGCGGAACGGCCATCTATTACAAGAAGACACTTCATTGCTCGCCCATTTCTACTCCGCAGCTTACCAACATGGAAGCCACGGTATGCAGGCTAGCTATGACTGGACATCAGTCCATCCTCATAGCCTCCTGTTACATCCCTTCAGGAACCTATCCCCTCAAAAAGGATTTTGAGGCCATTTTTATCTTTAGGCAATTCAGTCATTATGTTTGGAGATTTTAACTCCAAGCATACTGAATGGACATGCCGCACTACGTCCCCCTAGTGGCAAGATACTGCTCGATATCACGCAGTCTCTTGATATTACCGTCCATAGTCCTCTCGGTGTTACTCACTTCCCCGATAACACCGATCACGCCCCCGATGTGTTAGATTTTGCGTTACTCCAAGGAGTTTCTCTCAACCTCGGAGCAATCGAGACACTAGACGATCTAGGATCAGATCACCGACCGGTCTCCCTCATTCTTGGCCATCAGCCACCTGCCCCAACACACACGAAAACCTTCACTAATTGAAAGGGGATTCAAGGAGTCCCTAGCTAAAGCTCTGGACTCACAGGACTCTACCATCTCCCTACCGTCGGACTTAGACAGTCCCGAAAAAATCGACACCGCGGTCGATTCACTCTCCACCCTTATTAAATCCTCCCTTAAGGAGAACGAATGGGCCGTCCCGGTTGCTAACAATAGTGGGCTTCCCCTACATATTAGCTACCTATTAAAAGCCAAAAAAGCTGCTTTCCGGAGAGCAGCAAAATATCCCACCCCTGAATATAGGCGCGCGGCCAATCGTCTTCAACGAGAACTCCGCTTCCGCCTCTCTGTATTTCGAGACCTCGAAAAGAGTAAGCTCATGGAGAATATCTCTCCATCTCACACAGCGTACTATCAGATGGCTAGAGCCCTCCGCGTAGACGCTATCACCCACACTCCCCCTCTCTCCCGTCCCGACGGCACGGTTGCCTTCGAGGACGAGGAAAAGGCTGAGTGCTTTGCAGATAGCATTGCCGCTCAATGCTCTTCCAGTTCTCAACCCGTCGACCCCTCACACGTCCAGGCAGTGGAGGATGAGGTCCGCCGCCGGAACTCACCCCCCATGGCCTCCGAACCTATCTCTGTGTCCAATGATGAGATCTCATCCCTCATCAAAGGACTTAAGCCTAAGAAGGCTCCGGGCGCGGATGGCATCTCCAACCAAGCCCTAAAACACTTTCCCGAGCAGGTGTTAACCTTTTTATCTATTATCTTCAACGCCTGCTTCAACCTTAGTTATTTTCCCACTACGTGGAAAGAGGCTACTGTGATTGGAATTCCCAAACCAGGCAAGCCTCTCAACCTCCCCCTCCAGCCATCGCCCCATTAGCCTCCTCAAGGCAATGGGCAAGCTCTTAGAAAGAGTCATCCAAAGTCGTATGAGGCGCTACCTGTTTCCCACAGACGGCGACCCTCTTATCATTCCCCATCAATTCGGCTTCCGAGCCAAACACTCATGTCCCCAACAAGTTCACCGCATTGTGGAATATATCCTCAGCGGTTTTTATCCTCGTCGTCATAAGACCATCGCGGTCTTTTTTCGATATAGCCAAAGCTTTCGATAGAGTCTGGCACACAGGCCTTATCTACAAGCTCTATAAAATAGGGTCTCCCCGATCGTCTAGTTCGTCTCGTGGCCTCCTATTTAAAACATCGTACCTTTCGTTTCAGACACGAAGGCACGCTCTCTTCACAGCGAACTATCAAGGCTGGTGTCCCTCAGGGCTCAGTACTTGCTCCTCTGCTGTACATCCTATTCACCAACGACATTCCCATCCCGTCGAAAGGTGTTCAACTCTCCCTCTTTGCAGATGACACTGCCATCTACTGCAAAGGTGTCTCACTACCCCTTATACGGAACAAAATCCAAAAGTCAGTTGATGACCTAGGAGCTTGGTTCAAAAAATGGCGCATCGATGTGAACCCGGAGAAAAGCTCCGCCGTCCACTTCGATTATAAACGACGCCGTCTCAAAAACACTCCACCAATACGTATGCTAGGGACCCCTGTCCCCTGGCATACGTCCGCCAAATATTTAGGTGTCACTCGAGACACAGGGCTCACTTTCAAGCCCCACGTCAAAAGAGTAACCCGTCACGCACGATTTTATCTGAGTAGGCTCAACAGTATGTTGGGCCGACACAGTAAAATGTCCCTTCGAAACAAGCGTACACTCTACAAGGTATGTATACGACCAGTCATGTCCTACGCGGGCCCCGTCTTTGCCCACGCAAACCCTAACATTTTAAATGAACTCCAAATAGTTCAGAACATATTCTGTTGTCGAGCTGCGAACGCACCGTGGTACGTCCGCAATGCCGACCTTCATCGGGACTTAGAGCTCCCAACAATTCAACAATTTCTTAAAAAACTCTCTGAGAACTTCTTCAAAGCCTCAGAGTCGCACCCAAACCACTTAATTCGTGAGGCAGCTTCTTATGCAGCCCCACCCCCCTCTCGCTATCGTGTCCGCAGGCCGAGAAACTCTCTCTCGGGCCCGCCTAATAAACTTTCAAACGACCTGAACTGTCTCCTGGCAGCTCAGGCCCACTCTAATTAAATAAAATTATTGTAATATCTAACATTAACTTGCCTTCGTAGGCACTCCCTCAGCGGCACTTAGCCGCCTGCGCCCTCTTTTCCCAAAAGAGGGTCGCTCATGATAAGGTACAATAGAGCTTAATCAGCCGGTTGCCTGTCCCCAAAGGCGAGGATTTCCGAAAACTCACCAGGCTTTTCACAGCCGAACGAGTCTCCTACCACACCTACGCTCTCCCGGAAGAGCGTAAAGTCAGGGCCGTCATCCGAGGCGTCCCCTTCGAGTTCTCGAACGAAGAAATACTTGAGGATCTTAAGTCCCAAGGCTTTCCCGTCGAAGCCGTGCACAAAATGCACAACAGAAAGGGCAAGAGATACAACCTTGCCCTAGTAATCCTATCAAACGTGCCGGAGGCTAAAGCCATCTTCCGGCAGGTACGCACAGTGTGTGGCCTGTCAAGGGTGAAGGTAGAGCCCCCCACATAGGCCCGGTTTCCCGGCGCAGTGCCACCGCTGCCAACCTTATGGTCACGCGGCGGCCAACTGCTCCGCCCCACCCAGGTGCGTTAAGTGCCTAGAACCACACAACACGAAAGAGTGTCCCCGGCCCAAAGACGCCGAATCCCCGCCCGCTTGTGTCCTGTGCAACCAGACAGGACACCCGGCTAATTACAAGGGTTGCCCACGCGCACCTCAACCTCGCCCCAGTAGGCAAGCTCCACCGCCGATGAATGACCGCGCATTCCCTGCCCTCCAACAACGGCCCCGTCAGGGGCTTTCTCAGCCCACCCAGGGCTTCTCTCGACCCTCTCAGGGTCCCCCTAGGCCCCCTCAGGGCATAATTCAGCCCCCCTCCGGGCTTCTCCAAGCCAATGCAGCCTCCAGTTTTTCCCTGGGGGCCCAAAAAGGCAGACCCACCGCGGACAACCTCGTACGCTCATGAAGCAGAGCCCACAATCGACGACTACAACATGCTATATTCCGCTATTAGGAATATCGATGTTAGGGAAATAACAGTAGTATCACTTAAACTGCGCGCGGCCAAGTCACCCCAAGAACGACTCCTCGTTCTTGCGGAGCACAATAACCTTTTGTTAGCGTTGTAAGTTAGGTTAACTTATTTAACTTAACTTCAATGACTGAGCAAATTAACCTACCTAGATCTCACGGTCGTATCAAACCTAAGGGTTTATCGCTTGTATCTTTTAATATTCGCGGCTTGCGAAATAACCTCCCAGAGCTCAAGCTCTTTCTTCGGAATCGTGAAGTCGATTTCCTCCTCCTTCAGGAAACTAATCTCAAAGCTAAGGACACTAGAGGCCTTTCTATTAAAAACTTCTCTCTTCTTCGTAACGACAGACCCGACCGCCGAGGCGGCGGAACGGCCATCTATTACAAGAAGACACTTCATTGCTCGCCCATTTCTACTCCGCAGCTTACCAACATGGAAGCCACGGTATGCAGGCTAGCTATGACTGGACATCAGTCCATCCTCATAGCCTCCTGTTACATCCCTTCAGGAACCTATCCCCTCAAAAAGGATTTTGAGGCCATTTTATCTTTAGGCAATTCAGTCATTATGTTTGGAGATTTTAACTCCAAGCATACTGAATGGACATGCCGCACTACGTCCCCTAGTGGCAAGATACTGCTCGATATCACGCAGTCTCTTGATATTACCGTCCATAGTCCTCTCGGTGTTACTCACTTCCCCGATAACACCGATCACGCCCCCGATGTGTTAGATTTTGCGTTACTCCAAGGAGTTTCTCTCAACCTCGGAGCAATCGAGACACTAGACGATCTAGGATCAGATCACCGACCGGTCTCCCTCATTCTTGGCCATCAGCCACCTCCCCCAACACACACGAAAACCTTCACTAACTGGAAGGGATTCAAAGAGTCCCTAGCTAAAGCTTTGGACTCACAGGACTCTACCATCTCCCTACCGTCGGATTTAGATAGTCCCGAAAAAATCGACACCGCGGTCGACTCACTCTCCACCCTTATTAAATCCTCCCTTAAGGAGAACGAAAGGGTCGTCCCGGTTGCTAACAATAGTGGGCTTCCCCTACATATTAGCAACCTATTAAAAGCCAAAAAAGCTGCTTTCCGGAGAGCAGCAAAATATCCCACCCCTGAATATAGGCGCGCGGCCAATCGTCTTCAACGAGAACTCCGCTTCCGCCTCTCTGTATTTCGAGACCTCGAAAAGAGTAAGCTCATGGAGAATATCTCTCCATCTCACACAGCGTACTATCAGATGGCTAGAGCCCTCCGCATAGACGCTATCACCCACACTCCCCCTCTCTCCCGTCCCGACGGCACGGTTGCCTTCGAGGACGAGGAAAAGGCTGAGTGCTTTGCAGATAGCATTGCCGCTCAATGCTCTTCCAGTTCTCAACCCGTCGACCCCTCACACGTCCAGGCAGTGGAGGATGAGGTCCGCCGCCGGAACTCACCCCCCATGGCCTCCGAACCTATCTCTGTGTCCAATGATGAGATCTCATCCCTCATCAAAGGACTTAAGCCTAAAAAAGCTCCGGGCGCGGATGGCATCTCCAACCAAGCCCTAAAACACTTTCCCGAGCAGGTGTTAACCTTTTTATCTATTATCTTCAACGCCTGCTTCAACCTTAGTTATTTTCCCACTACGTGGAAAGAGGCTACTGTGATTGGAATTCCCAAGCCAGGCAAGCCTCTCAACCTCCCCCTCCAGCCATTGCCCCATTAGCCTCCTCAAGGCAATGGGCAAGCTCTTCGAAAGAGTCATCCAAATTCGTATGAAGCGCTATCTGTTTCCCACAGACGGCGACCCTCTTATCCATCAATTCGGTTTCCGAGCCAAACACTCATGTCCCCAACAAGTTCACCGCATTGTGGAATATATCCTCAGCGGTTTCTATCCTCGTCGTCATAAGACCATCGCGGTCTTTTTCGATATAGCCAAAGCTTTCGATAGAGTCTGGCACACAGGCCTCATCTACAAGCTATATAAAATAGGTCTCCCCGATCGTCTAGTTCGTCTCGTGGCCTCCTATTTAAAACATCGTACCTTTCGTTTCAGACACGAAGGCACGCTCTCTTCACAGCGAACTATCAAGGCTGGTGTCCCTCAGGGCTCAGTACTTGCTCCTCTGCTGTACATCCTATTCACCAACGACATTCCCATCCCGTCGAAAGGTGTTCAACTCTCCCTCTTTGCAGATGACACTGCCATCTACTGCAAAGGTGTCTCACTACCCCTTATACGGAACTAGATCCAAAAGTCAGTTGATGACCTAGGAGCTTGGTTCAAAAAATGGCGCATCGATGTGAACCCGGAGAAGAGCTCCGCCGTCCACTTCGATTATAAACGACGCCGTCTCAAAAACACTCCACCAATACGTATGCTAGGGACCCCTGTCCCCTGGCATACGTCCGCCAAATATTTAGGTGTCACTCTAGACACAGGGCTCACTTTCAAGCCCCACGTCAAAAGAGTAACCCGTCACGCACGGTTTTATCTGAGTAGGCTCAACAGTATGTTGGGCCGACACAGTAAAATGTCCCTTCGAAACAAGCGTACCCTCTACAAGGTATGTATACGATCAGTCATGTCCTACGCGGGCCCCGTCTTTGCCCACGCAAACCCTAACATTTTAAATGAACTCCAAATAGTTCAGAACCTCTTCTGTCGTCGAGTAGCGAACGCACCGTGGTACGTCCGCAATGCCGACCTTCATCGGGACTTAGAGCTCCCAACAATTCAACAATTTCTTAAAAAACTCTCTGAGAACTTCTTGAAAGCTTCAGAGTCGCACCCAAACCATTTAATTCGTGAGGCAGCTTCTTATGCAGCCCCACCCCCTCTCGCTATCGTGTCCGCAGGCCGAGAAACTCTCTCTCGGACCCGCCTAATAAACTTTCAAACGACCTGAACTGTCTCCTGGCGGCTCAGGCCAACTCTAATTAAATAAAATTATTGTAATATCTAACATTAATTTGCCTTCGTAGGCACTCCCTCAGCGGCACTTAGCCGCCTGCGCCCTCTTTTCCCAAAAGAGGGTCGCTCATGATAAGGCACAATAGAGCTTAATCAGCCGGTTGCCTGTCCCCAAAGGCGGTTTTTAGAGGGTATCACTTAGGGTCCCCGGTAGGACAGTGAGCCCCTCATAACCACGATAGACCGGCTATCGTGGTATGCGTAATGCATTTTCCGCCTCCCTACGTATAGGGTAGCCCTTTAATTGCTTCGGGCGCAAAAAAAAAAAAAAACATTGGCCCGAACCGAAGTAAAATGAACGACGTTCCAACGTATGGACGCCGTCACCAACTCTCGGCCAATATATTCGCCACTACATTCGCCACTGTATTGGCCATCGTGTAGAGGCGACATAAGATGGAAAATTATTAAACTAGACATACCACACATTTGTAACATATACAATTTAAATAATTTCCACAGTTATAAAAACTTTACTAATAAACTATGTATGATATAGTCACACATCTACGATTTAAATATGATAACTGTATTATACGGTATGGATTTAATTTATTGCAGAACTAGCGACCCATCCCGCCTTGCCTGGAGAGGGTCTGTTAACGTGGCGTTGTTTAAACTTAAGATATAATAGAGGATTCAAGAAAGCCCGTTTTATTCATAAAAAAGGAAAAAATATCATATATAATAAAACCAATAATTTATTTAAAGTTACATTCTATCAACTTCAGATATACCACTGCTTTCCACAGATCTTCACTCATTTCTGGGAGAGCTACAGAGTGTATATTTACACATTGTGACGGCCCAATATTATTATTAATAATTAAATTCAATATAAAGGGGCATCAAAAATAGTCTTAAAATGAATATATTAAGCAATAAAATTACATAAATAAACACAAAGTTAATATAAATACATTTCAGATATTAGACCAATAACATAGTAAATTAAAGGCAAAATATTGTCTTTCATAATAAATAAATTTATTTAAAAACTTATATTTAAAATAAGATAAATAATAGAAATACAAGTCGAAAATACTATAAAAATAAAGATAAATAACATTTATAATATAATTAGAAAATTTGTTAAAAATTGTCTAAGTCTTGGAAGGAGTTCATATATAAAAGAAAATTCCTAAGTTGTGGAAGGTGTTCATGTATAGATGTCTTGTATGGAGGAGCTGCCGGAGACACATACCTGCGGTTCTACATATATATGGGGTGGTCGGGAGCCCGACTGCTTGAAGTACTGTAGCACAATGACTAGTCCTATATTAGGGACTTATGATAATAAACTCAATGATACAAAAGCAATACTATAGAAGGTTTTCACGATGAATTTGCATTACAAAAGTGGGGTCGTGGGTTGAAGTCCTATATATTAATGACTTATGAAAGTAAGGTCTATGATACAAAAGCAATACTATAGAAGGTCTCTATGATGAATTTGCATTACAATAGTAGGGTAGTGGGTTCGAGTCCTATATATGAATGACTTATGAAAGTAAGGTCTATGATACAAGAGCAATATTATAGAAGGTCTCCTTGATGCATAAGCATTGTATGAGGTGGTCGGGTGACCGACTGCTCCTAGTACTGTAGCAAAATGACTAGTCCTTATTAGGGCCTTGAAAAGGAATATTATGGTGGCGTGTATGCTGCTTCACGAGCAATTGGTCCGAGGTAAACTTGGGCTCGCTAACCGATGTGTCCTAGACATATCATCTTAGTGCTGGTGGTATGCGGGTTTGTTGTAACAATACGGCTTTCCCGTGGACATCGCACACCCATACCGTTTGTGAGCGACGTCGTAGCGCATAGCAATGCGTCGTCTATCTTTCGGATTGGGATGATGAGTGTGTTTGGTAGCACCTTTAAGTGTAACTCAACTTCATGTCTTAGTGCAGTAGCGCTATGATACGTGGAGTTGTGTTCATTGGCGTCTTAGTAGCGTGCTACTATGATACGTTGGTGATATTTTTTAGTTAACAACAATACAAATTTGTTACCAAAGTCGATAGGGATCATGTGGGTGTGTTGTGAGGGGGGCACCATTCGTATGATAGTTGCATTGATGCTTACTGCTACTTGCGGTTGCTTGATGCTTATTGCGTCTTGTGATGGATCTGCGGGAGTGCTGCGCTTAATTCAACGCTCTCTTGTGGTTCTGGTCGATGGAAGTATGCGAGTGGTGATGTCTGCTGGGATGAATGGGGGCCTTGGGATGGTGTAAGCCCGACGATAGTCATAATGATGCTTGTTGCATTCTGCAGCATTGCGTCTCTGCGATGGTTGTTTGGTGGGACGCTATTCTCAATGGCCGCTCTCTGCGTCTTGGTTTGACTCACACCTAAGTAGTTTTGACCAAGTCGGGTCCCTTTATTACGGGGCTGCAGACTGTCTGCCCTCCACGATGTTTTATATAACAACATAATAATATATCTCTGTAACTTTCCCACCTTTGAATGATTGAAGGCAACTTGTTGGTGGGTGAGACAAACATGATCGAAAATGCATTTACTCAACGTCAGTGACACAAACCCTATCTGATGGCGAATTATTACTCTTATCTTATAACTGCCTTTTGGCTATATCTGCCGTTGTATTGGTTGGTGGAGCATTTGTGTCGACCTCATGCGGGTGGTAGCTGGCGGGAGGATCTGAGGAGACTCTCAAGGCTGCGGCCGAAAGCCGCACAAGGTGGGACCCCATTCCATTGAGGTGAGCGGTAGACTCATGACACGCTCTGCGGCTAGTAGCCGTGCTGATCATGCAATTGGTTCATGCCATACACTTACATCACGTCTGCAGCGGCGGTCTGTCAGGTAGTGGCGCTCACGGAGGGTTTACGGCCAGTGTGCCTATTTGCCTAATCCGTGTGACGTACATTCACTATGGCTGGATTCGTTCGTATTCTGTATGGCGTTTACACTCATTGACATGCGCGACTTCAGTCGATGTTTGCGCTTAGGCAATAACATGGGGTCAAGCCTCTTTACTGGTTCGCCAGTTATTTTGCTGTGGACTGCGGTCCAGTTCCCGAATTAGCGTTCCCTTCGGGGGGGAGTGCATCAAAATGGTTGGCACTCACCGTGCACGGCGTGTGTGGGGCCGTGCGCGTCCCCTACATTTTTTTAAATAAATGTAGGAGAGCGAAGCCCTAGTATCTGGTATATTGTGTTAATATATTATGAGCCTTTTAAAAGCGGGAAGGGATAATTAATAATAAATTAATAAAGCAAACCTGATACAAGTGGAATAGGTACGTTTTATGTTCTTAATCTTCCTCGAGCCCTGTCTTCGTGAACGGGGTTCACTTAGCTTATAAGGCACTACCAACAGCTTTCAATTGCTGTAGTGAATATTCATTCTTCCAAAAGACCCCTAAAAGAATTAATTTACTATACAAACACAACGTAAATAAGGGTCCTAATTAAGACGATCATGCCAAAATATTACAAACGGCCTATTATTAAACCTTTAGAAAGATCATTTAGAAAGATCAAAACATATTTTATTTATCCTGGTCACATATATATAATTTTATTGAAAAAGAGTAAATTAATTATATTAATTATATTTAATATAATATTATTTATTTATATAGAGAGGGGGTGGGGGGACGTTACAATTTGGTGCCATGACCTGGATATATTTCAAAAGTAGGTCGTCTATATATATAGGTCGTCTATATATAGGAATAACGTAAAGTAACGTGTCCGTGAAATGGAAAGGTGTCTTGGAGGATGGTGTTTGCTACGGGTGGTTGAGAGTCTGGGGGTGAGGCTTTAATATTAATATTTATTATTTGTTATAAAAGGTGTGTGCATAGTTAATACGAAATAAAATATAAAGTGAAATAAGTGAGTACCTAGACGCAGTAACATTTATTTTATTTATTTTATTTTATTTTATTCATATTGGAAAACTTACATCTAACATTAACAGTAAATAAATGAATAACAACTAGAAGACCATTTAAAAACAATAATTCTAGTCGGTAAAAGATAAATATCGATTAAGACAAATACAGTAAATTAACTAAATTTTTGTAAGTGAAGGACATTACGGTGCTAAAAACTGATAAAATTATATAAATATAAAAATGGCTAAAACAAATAACTCCAACACTTCCATACAAACTAAAATCTCAGCTATCAATACTCGCGACACGCCAACGAATCTCCCCCGGAGCGCAATCCACAACAAGCCGCGACGAAGAATAACCAAGGGAATGGAAAATGAATAATCTTATAATATAAAAATGAATCGCAAAATGTATTGGTAAGCGCATAACTCAACAACGCCTGGACCAATTTGGCCAATTTTTTTTAAATGTTCGTTGGAGTTCAAGGATGGTTTTTACGGCGAGAAAAAATTTGAATAATTGCCGGAAAAACCCTTAAAACAGCCCTTTTCTTTTTCCCATACAAACGTTTTCTAACTAAAACGTAGTCAATTTGAGCTTTATTGCTATTGTATAAAGTTCATAATAAATTTCTTTTGTTTTAGAGCAATTATAACCAATTTGGTGGTGCATTGATTTTATTAGCAGGAGATTTTCGTCAAACATTGCCAGTGATTCCACGATCAACGCCAGCAGATGAACTCAATGCATGTTTAAAGTCCTCCAATTTGTGGAAACATGTCAAAGTACTTCATTTAAGCAAGAATATGCTTGTCGAGTCGCAAAATGACCAATCTGGAAACATATTCTCTTTAAATAATTTTTAAACTCGCTGGACTTGCCAGGATTGCCACCTCACAATCTTCAATTAAAGGTTGGATTGGTTGTTATAATGTTGCGAAATATCAACCAACCGCGACTTTGCAACGGAACACGGTTAGCGATAAAAAAATTACTAAACAACGTGATAGAAGCAACTATACTCAAAGGAAAGTATAAAGGAGAAAATGTTCTCATACCGCGCATCCCAATGATTCCGACTGATGTGATATTTCAGTTTAAACGACTACAGTTTCCAGTGCTGCTTGCTTTTGCTTTGACCATAAACAAGTCCCAGGGCCAATCATTAAGTGTTTGTGGTATTAATCTGGAAAACCCATGTTTCTCACATGGTCTATTGTATGTTGCCCGTTCCCGTGTTGGAAAACCATCAGATTTGTTTGTCTATGCGGCAGGTAATAAAACAAAAAACATGGTATATCATAAAGCACTACAAGGATAATAAAACTATTTTTTGTTAATAATTATGATTCACATGATTAACAATAAAGCGATTACTTTTAAATCCTTATATAATATGTTTTATTTAATTATTTTTTATTCACAACGCCCTATCACCAGGGTGACGGTTCTGTTCAGGAGAATTTTTTTGCTCCGACTATAAAATACGTAGGAACAAAAAACTTCCACATTACAAATCTTTTTGACAGGACGAAGTCTGTCGGGTCCGCTAGTATTATCATACAAATTCCCGTTCTTATATGAACCGAGCACCGTTACTGTCACGGTGTAAGTATGCAAAAATATGAGAACGACTCCTTTGCCTTTCAAATGTTAACGCAAAGTAAGAAAATGTGTATTTGTTCGAGAGTATTTTTCTCGCTCATAATTTGCATTTGTTACGTAAATAATGTTTGTAAATAAACTTGGCGTCTTTAGATGATCGCGTTTGTTATCATAAATAGAGAAATATTTCATTTTTTGTTCGTCTTGTATTCAAAGGGAATAAAAAGTAATATAATTTTCGTTTGAAATTTAATATTTAGCATATTTATTATGGCAATATAAAATTAAAAAAGAAAAACAAACAAACAAATACAAAAGCACAAACCCAAACCTGATCTATCTTGCAACTAAAACTATTTTTTTAGAGTAAAGAGGTGACAAACGAGCGCACAGCCCAACTGATGGTAATTGTAATTGTATTGATTTATTGAAAACGGGCCAAATTAGGAGTACCCTTAACCGACGAGCATGTATGCTTAGGTATATGGACGTGAAGGAGGCGAGAGAGGTGTGTCAGGATCGTGCCAAATGGAAGTCTGTAGTCTCTGCCTACCCCTCTGGGTAACAGGCGTTAGAGTTTATGTCTGTATGTTGTATGAGACCACCCTTAAAGAATATCGTATTTAATTAAAAAAAGAACCAAAACTCGATTCATTATTGACAAAGATATCGCGTGATATACATTATAAAAAAGAACATATAGCATAAATGTAAATCTCCTCTTTTTTGTAGTCGGCTAAAAATGAAAAAATTAACAAGTTTTTAAGTTACAAACAAATTGCTTTAGAACTGCTCTGCTTCTTAAATATATTAAGCGGACATTGGACAAGACCTCAATGTATTTGTAAAACTTTTCCATTAGGTGATGGTGGAAGAATCCTTTATGTATTGATCTCACGAAAGTGCGACCATTCGGCGTACGTCTGTTAGGAAATCTGCGTGCATACTCTACAACAGCTCTATTTGCACTCCCGTTACACAATCCATACACGAAATGGATGTCAGCGATATGCTGGCTTGAGTACTCGTTCATTGTAATAAACAAAAAGTAACAGTTCAACAACAAAACAAAAACGTAACAAAGTCTAACAACAAACAATAATTATGTACAATAAGTAGATTTACTTAAAACTAGGAATGTTATCACAACGCAGATCGAGGGACGACTGCTCGACGGCACAAGCGCACACTGCACCCTTTTTTACCTGGAGACAGCCGTTATTCTGTCTCGCTCGCACTGTTGTGCACAGCGTTTTTACCTGCTCACACAAAGGATGCTATTGCGCTTGCTTACGATTCCTTGAATTATTGAAGAATTTTATCTTACTCACTGGAATGGGTGTTTAGTTATCTAATATCGGGGTAGAGGCACTATGAACAGTTACATTCAAATTATCATAGCTCCTAAACTATCTAACTCAGAGTTAAGATTTAAATGTGCATTTATAGCAAATATCCTGTATTATAATAAAAACAAGTAAAAAAATTGGTTAACACGATGATTTTTTTAAAGCTAAGAATCTGAAAAACAACATCAATTTGTTGTCTAATTTATTTTTTCAAAAATGTTTTTTACTAATACTGAAAAATTAAAAAATAATATTTTGAATCTAGATTTATTGTCTACACTATTAACTAACATTTGAGACCAATTTTGTTTTTGAAAGTCTTCTACTTGGGTAGATATTGTTAAATTAATATAAGCATCTATGCTTCGCCAACAATTTTTTTTAAAGTGCTGCCATTTTTTTATTGATGGCGAAAAAAAATCATTGATCCCTGATTTGTCGATAAAATTAATTGTATTTTAACCCCTTAAAGTATCGGACATCGGAAACCGGACACATTGTATATATCTATCTATATACATATATATATATATATATATATATATATATATATATATATATATATATATATATATATATATATATATATATATACGTTCAAATAAAAAATATAAAATTAAAATATGTTTATTAATTATTTATTTAAGTATTTTCATTAAATATTCGTCGTTTCGAGGCGGAGAATCCGCTGTTTTCTGTACCATACATAGAAAAGTTACTACAGAGGGAATCTCAAACTCGGCAGCAACATTTGTCTGATAACAACTCTAAATAATAAAAACATTGATGTTATCCATCCGTCAGCGAAGCGCGGCAACTGTAGCAAGTATCCTTTCCTGTAAAGCAATCCATGGGACGAAGGATGGTGATGATTACAAAAAAGTATAATATTAATCTCAAAATGTCGGCATCTCTTTACTAAGGACCACCACTAGCTCGTTACAGTGTTGTGTAAATTTACTCTTAAAATTTAAGTTGTTAGTTGGGTATTTTATGTCCGCAATATCTGCATGCGTAGTATATTTATGTGTTACCTTCTACAATAGATATTAGCATAAAATTTCAAATAAGATTAACTTAAATACATTGAAGCAGAAACATGTGAAAAAATTGCTTTAATTATACGGTCACAACCTTTAAAAATGTGGATCAATTTATTAACGCTTTTCAATTTACAGGCTCTTAGGGTAATTTTTCATTCCTTCAAGATGAAGATATATCAAGCGTTATTAAATTATTGGTTGTAAGCAGCCACGTTTTATTTAAAGCTTTTTCTTAAAGATGCCGTTGCAATATTCCCTTAGGAATTACGTGGTCACTGGGCTCGCTTTTAACAGTATTATCCATAGGGAGCAGTGTGGCATATTCTAGAACGATCTGATTTATTCAGCCCTAGTCTATCGCCATGGTGAGCACCTTCATGCTCACGTGAGTTAGACGCGCATTGGTCATGTTGGTATTAATGGATAAATAGTTCATAAATCGACATGAATAACTTTTCCTGTATTCTATACTGGGAGTGATTCAAGACTTATAATAACGAGTACCAATGTAAAACAACGGTTATTCATAACCCTCTCTAATGTGAGGGAGGCCATGTGTCCAGCGGTGGGACGTAAATAGGCTGAAATTTCATTAAACTTTTATAAAACCTACAGCATAAAGACATAACAAAACTATACGTAAATTTCATATTGATTGTATTATATACTCACATAAATGTTTCGCATTGAATCGGTTAAATGGATATAAAATAGATTGCAAATGAGGGCAATGAATTTTTTTTGTCTATTACAGAACAAAAGGCAAACGATTCATTTACCTTTCACTCCACTTAGATTAATATGACCATAGTGACATTTTTCCTTATGTTCTGTGGAGGCAGCGAAAAAGAATCCATCGGTCTTTCGTCCCGTGAATGTTGTAAAGAGGCGACTATAGAAAAGCTCAGAAGACAGTACAGAAGGTAATAAAGATCAAAGATGTCCGAAGTGGAGGTTCTTATATTTATTTATTAACGAATGTATTCTCCAATAAAACATACTATTTTTATTTTTTGCGTTATAGAACCATGCTGTTGCTATATTAGTAGTATAGTTATAGCACGAATGGTTGGGCTCGACCGGGGAAGGACCATACTCTCACAGAATACTAACGTAAAACAAGAACAAAACGCTGCTGTGTTTCGTAGGGTGAGTGTAGAGAACCCTTTTACTGTAAATGAAGCATACCGTCTAAGTCCTCGTGGGTGACAATGCATCTGCATTTTGAATCGTAATCAAGGATAGATGTAGGTGTCTATGGGCCACAGCAACCACTTACCATCACGTGGACTGTGCGCTCGTTTGTCACCCTATCCTATAAAAAACATGACTTTGATTGTGTAGTGGTGGAGCAAAAATAACTACTACTCCATATCGTCAAATGGATTATGTAAGAGGCAACAGAAGAAAATTTACTTACTAAGAGATAGGCGACAGCGTCTACCTGCCTAATAACCTGCGGTTGCCCACCCGCGGGCCGTGCGGGAAGTCTTCATTCAGCAGTGGACTTTTAAGAGGTTAAGACAGTAATGTAGCTTTGGATGAGTAACATTATACTTTAAAAATTTGAATTTCCTATAAAACTATTAAATTAATTGTAAATATGTAACTTAAGCATTGTTGTCAATTAAGGATTCTCTTTTTCTATTCTTCTAATTCTCGTCGTGAAATTTAAGTAAAGACAAAAGCTGATCGGACAAATTACAGAATAATAATTCCATATTTCAGATCACCTACTTACATCGCGACTTTTACACTGCCCATATAGGAGAGGGAATTTGTATGGTAATATTCATTTCGCATTCACTTGGTTATTCCTCAGCGCGCCTCGTTGTGGATTGCGCTTCGGGAAATTTGGTCGCGCGTCGCGGGTATTATTGGTAGCTCGGATGCTGATCTACTGGATACGTCATCTGTATTATCTTTTCATTTATACTTTTAACATTTTGTCGTTGCTTAATAACCTGCTCGCTCGACAGTGGTACAATTAGTTAACCGCTAAGCAAAAACGAAGGCAGAAAGAATGAATGATAAAATTATTATTTGCATTGAACAGGTTAAAATATAGATGTACATATTATATATCAAAGAAAAACGCCTAGTTCAACCATTGAAATAGCATGCAAATATTAATGTTTACAATTTAAAATTACATACATTTTTATTTAAAACTATGACTAAATTATAAATAGATAAATACAATCAAATTAACTATTATTTTCAATTCCAAAAAATTTTTAATGCTATAAAACATGTGTTAAAGAAGTCAACTGAGAAATGTTTTTTAAAACTTATCGTATGTCAGCCTCATAAAAGTATGTATCTTTATATACATGTCATAAAAATTATTTATAAATATCGAGGTAACAGGCACGTCATCTAATACAAGTCTACTAGAGATTTTAGTGTTTTGGGAAGTATGTCTTTGGCTTGTTTAAAAAGATATTGGTGTTGGTTCATTAACGTCAACTTAGCTAATTGGAAGATGATACAAGGTACGGAAATAATATTTAAATCTTCAAAAGTAGCTCTTACATATTATTTTCGGAACTATAAGCTTTCTGTATATTGTACCGTGCTTCTTTGGGTCCGTATCTAACAACCAATTCTATTTTTGCGTGGCATATTGTGATTGCTTTGATGATACTTTCGTTCGTTTACATAGTGCATACGTAAAGCTATTGATTTTTTACCCCTTCCATTTAATTTTTGGTCTATTAATAACCAAGAAACTCTAGAAATTTAGCATCTCCAGACGAAAAACAAATGAAAACGGTGGCAGAAATTTAATAACTGCAATGAAAGTACAAATATTCAATGCAATGCACAATTTTCTAATTGAGCTATTTTGGTGAATCTTGTCTGTTTAGGAATGGCTTGAGTACTGTAGAGGGCATTTACTGGTTAGTAATACAATTTTAATCAAATTTAATAAATATCACCTATTATATTATTGTTACGAGCTTAGGGTTCGTGACAATAAAAATTGCCGATAAAATTACCTAAATTAACACTTTAATTTACTTTACACAAATTAAAACTTAAAACACTAATAATTAAACACACTAATTCACTTAATTCCGCTCCGAAGCTTCGCTTGTTTCGCCGAGTTCAACTCTGCTCGATCGCATCTTGCAGCGCCTACTTATATAAATTAGCAAAATATCCAGAATGTTCAAGTAAACACGCGCAAGGTACTGAGAGTTCGAGTTTTAAACTTCAAGAAGTTTAGTTCTTTGGTTCGAGACTAGATGGCGCTAGTGCGCTGATTTTGGCGCGTAACACTGCCCCCTCCTAAGACATGCTCGTCCCGAGCATTATCGGTCCCATAATAACGCGCTAGGCGATCCACATGGACGATCTTAGGAGTCCCTCTTGCGCATTTCTGTAACGGCTCCGCAATGTCAAGGGCTGTTCTATCCCGTGGTGCACCAACATTGTACAATTTCGGTGCTCCTCTACTACGTGTCCGAGGTCCCCGCACGGCCGCACAACTTGTACATGTACGACACCAATCCTCGACATCGTCACGATAATGGACCCAGTAAAACTGTTCTCGGACCTTCAGTAGAGTTCTTTTAACTCCCAGATGGACTCTTGAACGACCATTATGGCACAGCTGTAGAACATTCGGCACTTTAGCTTTAGGGACAACCATTTGCAAACGACAGCTGTCCCTTCGACCATTGTCCCATTTACGGCACAGGACTCCATCCTGAATCAGCAAGCTGTCCCATTGGGCCCAATAGCTTTTCGTGGTTGAACTCATCGCTGAGACGTCCCTCCACTTAGGCTTGGTAGCACGGGCCTTCTTCCATCTCAGAATCGGCTTGATGTCCGGATCTTCCTACTGTGCATGTCGTAGGCTGTCCTTCCACCGTTGCTGAGGTGGTCTGTCCTGAGCATCCTCACGGATACCACTTCCTTACTCTCTTGCCTACTACAATGGTTGCAATCTTCAGGACAAGGTCTTCTTGTCAATGCATCTGCGTTGCCGTGAGATTTCCCCCTGCAGTGTCTGATAGTAAAGTCGTATTCCTGCTGCTGCTGGGCGGTGCTGTTAGCCGCACTTCCTTTCTGAGACCGTTCACCTTCCCTTCCTAGGGTGTGCTTAGGGCAGCTGGACCGAAGATGGCCCCTTTCCCCACAGCCATAGCACCTAGGGCTGTATCTTTTATTGTGGTCGCGAACCGTAACTGCTGTAACCTCCCTAGCGTGAGGTGAACGATGATCCTGTCGCCGCCAGGCAGTGCCGTTAGCTGTACTACCCTCTCGAGATCGATCAACTCTCCTTTCCACGGTTAGTTTACGGCAGCTGGATCGAAGATGGCCCTTTTCCCCACAGCCATAGCACCTAGGGCTGTATCCTTTGCTGCGGTCACGGTCTGTAGCTGCTGCAACCTCCCTGACACGATGGAAACGATGATCCTGCTGCACGGCTTCCACCTCCAGTGCATGGGCCAAGGCGTTCTTAAGCGTCTCGTGGTGCCCGAGCCTCACAGCAGCTCTGACTTCCAGGTCACGGATGCCGTCGATGAATGTCTGCACCAGGTTCCCTTCAATGAGCGCAGGTACAGACCGGTATGTTTTTCGCACCAGCTTCTCCACCTCTAGAGCCCACTGCTGCAGGTTTTCGTTGATGCGCTGCACGCGATCTTTAAGCTGCGCACGAAACACGTGTTCCAGGTGAGCGTCGCCATATCTCACCTCCAATGCCTCAAGGAGTTGCTCATAAGTTACTTCCTCACCGAGAGCTTCCAGAACTGTTAAGGCCTGGTCGCGCAGGCCTAGTGTGAGAGCAGTCATGGCCTGATTTTTATTCCAGCCGTTCGCCTTCATAACAGCCTCGAACTGGATTTTGTAGGCTGACCAGGAAGAAGTCCCGTCGAACGGTGGCACTTTGAGCCCACGTAGCGAAGGTGTAGTAGCTACTACGGGAGCTGTAGTTCCATCACCCAGTTTGAGGTCGTCCAGCGTTTTCTTCACGTCAGCCACCACGTAATCAACCCGATTGTTCACTTGGTCGATTTGGGTTTTAGCTTCCTTGATTTGGGTTTCAGCTTCCGACAGGCGGTTGTCATGTTGAGCAACCTTATCCTTCACCTCCTTTATCTCTTTCCCAAAAGTAGCATGAAGGTCCTTAATGAGGAGCATCTGCTCTTCCGACCGACGGGCCTGTTCCTCCTGTCGGCGGGCCTGTTCCTCCTGTCGGCGAGCCCGCTCCTGCAGCATCACCATCAGAGCACCTAAGTCAGGTGCTGCAGATGTAGGAGCTACCGACAGGCCTTCAGCCGGTGGCTGACCCTCTGACGTCTGCGGCGTTGCACCACCAAATCTTCGTTGGTCCGTCTCCTGCTGGCGTTGACTTCGGGTACGGACACCCTCGGTTTCCTCCTTAGGTAAAATCGGCATGATTTTATCCCACTTCTGACACCAATTGTTACGAGCTTAGGGTTCGTGACAATAAAAATTGCCGATAAAATTACCTAAATTAACACTTTAATTTACTTTACACAAATTAAAACTTAAAACACTAATAATTAAACACACTAATTCACTTAATTCCGCTCCGAAGCTTCGCTTGTTTCGCCGAGTTCAACTCTGCTCGATCGCATCTTGCAGCGCCTACTTATATAAATTAGCAAAATATCCAGAATGTTCAAGTAAACACGTGCAAGGTACCGAGAGTTCGAGTTTTAAACTTCAAGAAGTTTAGTTCTTTGGTTCGAGACTAGATGGCGCTAGTGCGCTGATTTTAGCGCGTAACATTATGTTAAATTATGTTAGATTTTTACTGAAATGCTATTTTGTACATATTTATGCCACTTCTAGAGAAGTGTACTGGTAATTGTCACCTCAACGGAGTCTGTATCAATATTTGTATTTAGGAGTAGGGCCTAAGAAATATGCTACGCTTGAGTATTTTCTGATTGGACGGGATGGATGCCCCAGGAGTAGTTATTGAATGTCGATAAATTTTCTCAGGGGTTTTCCGTTTTTATTATTAAATACCAGTTTTGTACCTAGTAAGTATTTATTACATATATATATATATATATATATATATATATATATATATATATATATATATATATATATATATATATATATATATATATAAGGAAAACGTCGCTTTTACCAGTTCAATACCTTACGGCGTTTACCATAATAAGCTAATTCATGTTTCCCGTGTTCTTTATATGTTCCGACAAGCATTCAATCAATCATTCAAATCATCCAATGAAGTTATGAGAACATTTTATTAATTCATTCATTATTGTATACATAAATTCACACACGATAACTCTATTTTTTTACTATAGTGTCAGTGATTAACTTGTTAAAATATACCCCGTTAATTCAAGTTCATATAATTTTATAGAAAAATAACGGGGCACCAATATCTTTGCTAGCGTTATACATCAAATTATTTACACCAACTTGTTATAAAAACAGACCGATGAACAGATGGACACCGATTTTATTTCATAAATATTACGTTTTGCTTATTTTGAGACGTAAAACGAAAACGCATTAAATATAATAAAATTAACCTTTCTTAAAAAAAGAAATAAATATGCAAAAAATTAATACGTTCTGAAATAAGATCACAATATATAACATATCTCTTAGGACCAATTTAATCTAAATTCCATCCTGTCACTTCATTACGCCGAAGCAGCTCCTTGTGTTCTCCCGATGTAATATAAAATAAGATATATCGTCAGTTTGACTTTGCACTTGTTGAGTAATTGGAAGGTTTTCAGAGATTTAATTTCATATCAGCAATCACGTGTATAATATCTCTCCCGATTTTTTTTTCTTTATAGGATTGGGTAAGAAATGAGCACACAGTCCACCTGATGATAAGTGGTTGCTGTGGCCCATAGACATACATCTATCCTTGATTACGAATCAAAATGCAGATGTGTTGTCACCCGTGAGGACTAAGATGGAATGCCTCATTTCCAGTACAAAGGGTCTCCGATTCTTTACACTCACCATACGATACACAGCAGCATAAAGCTACTATTTTACGCTGGTATTCTGTGAGAGCGTGGTCCTTCCCCGGTCGCGCCGACCCATTCGTGCTACAACTATACTTATAATATAACTGCAGCATGGCTCTATCACGTATATTTATATAACATTTTACGTGGAATATCCACGCTGCAGCTATATTATAGGTCGGCTCGACCGTGTTAGGAGCACGCTCTTACAAAAGAGAAGAGGCATTCCATCTTAGTCCTCAGACGTGACAACGCATTTGCATTTTGATTCTTAATTGAGGATAGATGTAGATGTGTATGTGTCACAGCAACCACTTACCATTAGGTTGACTGTGTGCTCGTTTATCACCCAATGCTATAGAAAAAAAAAATCGGAGGAACCGATCATGTTAAAGGGAAATATATTAAAAAAAGGTATTTTAAGTAACGAAGTGTGAAAGGATTTCATTTTATGTAGGAATGTGAGCGTTTCCGCGAAAGCGAAAGTTGCAGCGCTAAGGGAAGCAGGTTTGAATTCCACATGGAACAAGTAGTAAACTCCCCTAGAAATGTAATAGTACGTTAGCATAGTCAAGGGTAGGCAAGAGACTGAGCAAGTCCAATTTTAGTGAATATGGCAAGAAACATTAAAAGCTACACTATAAAGTGACAAACATATACATCCACAGGATTTAGCCTGCGAGAGAACGAGATAGATTACAGTGCTTTTCTGAAGGTTTCACTTCTGAACTGTACACGTGTGAACCGCACACATTTTTTTTTAGCGACAGCGACTGTCTTTTAAATAGAAACAGCAACTTTGAAGCACTTATATAGAACAATACAAAATAAAATTAAAAACAATTAACAATTAATAATTGACTCAATGAGGTTTTAATTGATAAACTAAATGATGATCACAAAAAAATCTTTTCTACCGTCCCACATTTTTCTACTCCCTATCTTTTTTACCCCTCAAAACAAATCCATTAATTAGAAAATTTGAATAGCTAACTTCACGCTTTTATTAAAGTATTCGTATTTAATAACTATGCCCAATTTCAATAATTTAAGTGGAACTGATTTTGAGGAAAACCTTTAGTATTTTGATGGAATGATAATGGAACGAAGCATTTTGAAAACAATTAGGACAAAAATAGTGTTGGATTGTATAACAGTATCTTAACTTTTGTACTGTAAGAATAGGCTAGAAGACTTTACAAACTAGTGTTGTTAGGTATTAAGAACAGATAATCTTTTATTATTGTTTATGTGAATTCATAATTTTCTGATTATGTGTATTCAATTATATATCTATATCTCTCTCTCTAAAAGTATCTCTGAGAGTGACTTCATTTATTAGACCAAATCTTCTATAATCGTGTATTAATAGTAGTATTGTACGTGGTAGAGCAG
This sequence comes from Parnassius apollo, assembly GCA_907164705.1. Lineage (NCBI taxonomy): Eukaryota > Metazoa > Arthropoda > Insecta > Lepidoptera > Papilionidae > Parnassius > Parnassius apollo. The sequence goes on along the minus strand of CAJQZP010001412.1, from coordinate 937 downwards.
TATTCGTTAAATGTTGCAGCTATATAATGGTAGTAGTATGAATGGGTCGGCTCGACCAGGGGAAGGACCACACTCTTACAGAATACCAGCGTAAAATAGCACCCTGATGCTGCTGTGTATCGTATGGTGAGTGGAGAGAGTTGGTCTCTAGTTCTTCACGAGGTATTTCACCTTGATCCTCAGGGGTGATAACACATGTATATATTGATTCTTAATCAGGGATAAATGCCACAGTATCCACTTACTATCAGTTAAACTGTGGGCTTGTTTGTCACCCTTATTCTATAAAAAATGTCTATCGTGGCCTTAAAGCATACTATATACTCTATATAATTTTTTTTTGTAAATGGTAGAGCCACGTTGGAGCAACATTACGGTTGTAATTCGAGTGGGGGGGGGGCTTGACCGGGGCGGGACCGTGCTGCCACTGAACACCAGTAAAATGGCAGCTTGATGCTGCTGTCTTTTGTATAGTAAGTGTGTAGAACCGTAGTCCATCTTAGTTCTCATGGTTGATAATGCATCTGCATGTTGATTCTTAATCAAGGATAAGTGTACATTTGTCAGCCTTGTTCTATAAAAAAAGTCTTACCCGGTCTTGAAGTAAAACATAAACAATAAATTCTAACTGGGGATCATTTAAGCTTTTTACCTGTTTGAAATCTCAATGAAAGCTAAACCGTCACCGATATCATGAAATGATCGATGTCATCAATGTGGTAGAGTCATGCTGCAGATATATTATGGTTGGGATTGTTTTTGTTGTTATTATATTTGTGTATCAAGTTTAATGGGTTGCAATTTTCTAATCTTTAAGGGATTAATTTTTCGCAAAGTTTTAATCAGTGGCTACAACTGTCAAACTAATTTTAACGCGGGTCAGGTTTTTCGCAATCTATGATTTAATCTTAAATGGAAACAAAGTTGGGACCGCGAC